>JAGDQP010006354.1:55342-72812 GCA_022664845.1 Lepisma saccharinum | reverse complement strand
TGTATCCAGCCTTATGCAAATGGTTCCACACGGTTTTTTGTGCAATGTTTAGCTCTTGGGCAATCAAAACAGTGCTTACATGACGGTCGGACGCGACAATGTCCATGATTTTATCGACATTTTCGACACTTGGCCTTCCAGTGCGTGGTACATCTTTGACGTCAAAATTACCGGAACGGAATCGACGAAACCAAAATTGCGCGTGATTGGCTGTTACAGTACCAGGACCATAAACACTATTCACATTTACAGCCGCCTGGCTTGCGTTTTCGCCTTTATCGAAGAAAAACTGTAAAATATAGCGTATTTTCTCTTTGCTAGTGTCCATTTTGACGTGCGCTCACACAACACTGAGTCAACTCATCACAACTATCTGAACAGCGTTTGTAGTACGCAATCTCATCGTTTGAACGCCATCTCGTTGAAATCGATCGGACTTATACAACGCGAGATACAGATCACTGAAGCCATCTATTGGCAAAATAATGGATTACTTTTTACTACACCAGATATAAATGTACGTAATTTAGTTCTGATTAATATGTTTATACGTGCAATTGGAATAATACGTGAGAACGAAATCACTTTATGGTAGAGTAATAAACATGGATCGAGTACTGGTTTTCCAGTTTCAAAGTTACGGAATTTCATCAAACGGTGTCAGAATATGTTTTCTATTTCAGGTAATAATAATAGGCTTAAAACATCTTATCTGAATCTAGGAGAGGGGTATGAATAGCATCTTTATAATGCTGTCAAAGCTCATCCAGATTGATAATTTCTTGGTAGGTTTAATAAGTAATACCATCTTAGATTTAAGATATTCAATTCATTCCTGCTATTGAGCAGTCGTGAAGATAAGACTGAGAAAAGGTCTGAATTTAGTTAAGAAAATCGTAACTCTCAGGCCGAGATACCAGGAACTTTGTTGTTCTGAAAGTAAATTCATAGACTAAATTTTTATTTTAAAAAAATGGTTTAATGAGTGTTAAGAATAGGATAGAAATAGATGTTAAAAGTAGAACCAGAACCGTACCTTCATCGTTGATGTTGTTCATAAGATTGGAGCCGTTTCTCAGGATTGAAGAAGGTTCCTCATTGCACTTGGACAGAGCCATGAGTGACAGACTCAAAGGGACTCCTGTCCTTCGGCGAATGATGAGGTAGGCGTAGAATAGTGAAATATCTCTTAGCTATTAGAAAACAGTCCTTCTGTCTTCTAAGCATCTCTTATCCTAATTCTGCTGTGTTGTTTGTTAGAAAATATGTTAGACATTAAATAATATTATGTAATTTCCCTGTAGCTCAGCAGTGCTCTACTTACTCCATTTACAGAGTACTTGACAGGCATTGGCATATTTCAGGAATTACATAAACAGTCTTATTTACATTAAAACTTATGATTCCTAATAGGTTTTTTAACACATTCAATACTATGTCTCTTTACACTGTAGATAGCATATATTAAGTATAATGTGTATATATATAAATGTCATTTCTAATGGGAATAAAAGAATTTGGTTCAAGGTGAACAAAGGGAGAGTCGAGTAATTTCTTTTCTGTTTACAGTTTGCACAATATGTTTACATGATATGCTTGAATATGTTATTTTCGACATAAGAAATACTATCGTAAGATAATTATGTATTTTTTAAAGCGTCTGTCTGTGTGAGACATATTACTATGACACTGACAATAACAATACTTATCTCTGTTTGAATCGCATAGATAATTTTCATAACCTCGTTCGATAGTGGACTTATTGCATTAAAAGGGTTGAACATTTACAGCTACATGGAAAGTTTTGTAGTTGATTGATTTAGATCCTATATTTTCGTTGGATGTTTGTTCTAGATTTTTATGTATACACTGTACGTGTAATTGTAAATGTTTGCAGGGATGAAATGCTTTCATGTAAGGTGAACGAACTGGAATCCACTACTAAAAGTATTTTTATTCTTCTTGCAATTATACAAGTTTTTCAACCAATGTGTCTTATTTGACAAATGCTACTACAAAATAGGTCCTAGCCGACAACTTTCAAACATCCTCTTCCCCCAGCTTAAGCATGAGAGTTCTTTGTAGGCGACCATTATCGTGTTGATGATCGTAGTAAATTGTTGATGACAAGACACGGAAGTGAGTGAACGATCTCCTGAAAATGCCGACTGTCATGGAAAGTTGATTCCCAAGTTCTGGTCTCACCAGCTTCGCAGTTAATCGTACAACGATGATGGCTATATTCGAGACTTTCTTCCGTGCTTTTATTCTTTGGAATACATCGACAAATACTGACTATCATTGAAAGTGTCTCCCCACACTTTGAACACACCAGTATTGCCAGTTAGACACTCAACTATGATGACTACATGCTATATTTTCTTCCATGTGACAATCACTGTCTGTACAAAAAGTGCATTTCGCAGTCCTCCATGACTTCCGCCCACAGCTGCAAAGAAGAGCATCCACATGGCGATGTTAACGGAAGACAATCTTAGAATTAATTAATTCCACTCAACTTCCTGAACGTACTACACGTAAGTAAGATTCGTGAAATCACATTTTATGGCATCCCTTGCATTCAGTTATTCGTTGAAGGAATCGATTTTTTTTTCAAAAGTGACTTTCATATAAGTCTCTAGCATTTACTAACCTTCTGCTATTCTAACATCATTTCTAGATTTCCCCATTCTTTCTTTATTCCAATTATTCCTTTTCTTCGTTTATTTTATTAGTTTACATACATTCCACTCATTTGCACACCATTTGTAAGGGACTGTTGCTGCTATCACATTCTTCTGGGACTTCCCTAATTACCAGAAGCTGTATCACAGTTTGTAACTTGGTCCTTCGTATTCCACTCCGAATGTGACTTTTGATTCGAAGAATTTCAGGTCAGTCATACTTTAATTCCAAAGTTTTCAATTACTGTTTCCCATATCGAATAATTCCTGTCATTATTGCTTCAATTTATGAGATTTCTAATAATTTTTCTTAAAATATCGCACTAGACTCAAGTACTTGTCGCTTCTGCATTATTTCGAAACATTCATTGGGCGGTTTTTCCTTCAAAAAAGTTCAAAATTCAGGTTCAGATATCTTTCTTCGTTGTATCTCGATTGAGAAATTAACTTTGTGCACGATTGTTTGTCTTATCTTTGAACTTCTTTCATTAGTGTACCTTAGGCTTCTTGTACGTGTTAAGTCTTCATTTCCTTGTAATTTCTTTCTTATGCCACATAATGAGTGTTCGATTTGTTTTGAATTGCCAAGGGGGGATCCTAGAACTAGTGGTTTCTTGTAAGTTTTCACTTAAAGATTTTATCCCTGGTTGGCATGATATCCGGAATCAACAACCGGGGATGAAATTCTGGAGCCCCAGGGAACTACGGCATCACCCACGACAAATTAACACTGTAATAATAATGCATTAAGTGAAATCTTCATAGAGAAATATTGAATAATCACCAAAGTTTCAGGAATTACGTCATTGTTCTGGTCTTTCTAGGGCACAATGATCTACTTTAACTCCCACCAAACGCCTACTTTTCCCTTGGCCGTCTACTGAATTCAACCTTTAGTCTAGCATCCACCTGATGAAGGTATATTGGATAGAGTCAACTCTTTCCTGTTTGTTTTTATAAATGTCTGCATGAAAACTTTTAAACTTTTTAATTCATGAAACTTGGTTTATTATGTTTAATAATTGGTGATCTTCTGTCGCTCTAATGTAGTGTACGTACTTCCGAACATTATATCCTCTTTTTACAATTCCCTCTGACTCATGTCAACTTTCACTACTTTTCATTTTATTCATAGAAAGCCTTGAAATTTTACATTTTTTTCAAGAGTTACTGTCACATTTATACTATTCCATTATTCTTGTGTAATTAACAGAAGATGTAAGGATCCTTATGTAGTTAAAAGTCTTTCTTTTCCCATTATTTAATTTCGTAAATTTCACATTTCTTTCATTTATAAAATGCACGTCACCTTCCTTTTCAATTGCCGTTCAATTAATATCCGGAAAATATCTTCCTGATCTCTCTTTTTCCTCTTCTGCTCAATTCCCAGAATTTTCTTCGGAATTCGTTTCTTGCAAAGACAAAAAATGAATTGATATTTATTCTCATTTTCGCTCATTTGAGTAAATCCTCATCATTCTTGCTTTCTTGAAGTGAATTCTCTTTCAGTTCTTTGCTCTTCATTCTTCTTTCAATCATTCTTCGATTAATGCATATAACTTCTTATATAACTATTTTGTGGCCTTGTATCCATACTTAAGTCAATTAAAATAGGATGATAAGGCTTATACACTTGATTTTATTATAAAAAGAAACACTCACTATGAGTAACAGTTTCGGCACTCGATCCTCACACGAAACACTCTTAATTCCTAATGAATTCTATGAGCTCATAATAAGCAGCAGAAGTACATAACATCCTTTCTACATCTTCCGCCAATCACGTCCCAGAGATTGTTAAATTTCTGGCTAAACAAATTTCAACCAATCACAGTTTGTCGGTCACATGATACGTCCCTTACTCAACTAGAACGCTATATCAAAGTTGTAACATAAATCTTCATAAAAAAGGAAACTAATCAAGGTGAATTAAGTATTTTAAAGAAATATATTAGTATTAAATATATAATTAAATAAATAATAAATATAAATTAAAATAACTAAATAAATAAGTAATATATACATAAATAACAAAAAGGAATCTTAAAAATGCTGGTTACTGTTATGCTTACTGTGTATTTTTTATATTAAAGTCAAGTGTTCAAGCCTTATTTGCTTGTTTTAATTGACTTACATATAATTGTGTTTCTGAACTTGAAAATATATATTCATCCATGTTACATGTTTCAAAGATTTCTCCTGTTCCCTCATAATTTGCTGGTTTCTTCCTGTTCATTATTCCAATATTATATTGTCTATTATTTCATAATAAAGGAATTTATCCATGTTACTTGTGTAATTTAGAATTTTCTCTCCTTCCTATGTTCAAATTAAACATTTCTCTTATTCTTAACAAAGTGTTCCATTTTACTATATCTTTTAAATTATTTACAAAAAATCCTTTTGTTATGGATACAATGTCATGAATTCCTTTTACTAGCGACGTATATATTTCTAGATTCACCTATTAACTTTTAGACATTTGTGAATCTGCTATTTCAGGTGCATGCATATCTGCCACCACTGGTTTATTATCAGAAACTAAATACTTTCCAAGTTTTTTTTTATTTATAGGTGTAAACATTTCTACATAGATCAACAACTTTCTTTTTCTTGTTACATTATCCAAAATTCGTTTAACCTTTAACTTTATATTCATTTTTGAATAATTTCTACAAATTGATTAATTAATTTTTCCTTCTCATGTTTCTGTGTATTTTCATTTTTATGTTAGATTCCATGATTGTATTTATTACAAGTACATATTTTTAACATTCTATCGTTTTTAGTGAATATAGACGAATTCTCATCACTATTATTTCGTTTACAAAGTTCATTTTGCTGTTTTTCATCTCAGATATCCTGTCTATCTTCATTTATTGCAATAGTTTCTGTACTTTTTATTTCAAGCTAAAATAAGCAGGGAATCTTAACAAACAAATGTTTGTGAAGCTGATTATTTCTTGCTCTAATTTAATTTGAAAACATTTGTCTTTGATGATTTATTCGTAGCCTTTAGGCGTCTTTAGATCAGGAGGAAATTCCCTTGCTATGTTCATGCTTGTACAATGTCCTCTTACTTCTATTTTGTTAAAACAATTTTCACTATTTTTTTACATACCTACAACTTTCTAGACTCCTACACAATTAACAGGAATACCTTTACAACATTATTTACGTCCGTCTGTAATAACTTCCTTCCTAACCATTGTTTACTCTTTACATCATTCACATTAACTCATCATAAATGCTAAGACTCTTCAAAAGTATATGCATACTTTGTAGGTACTTTAGTGAAATAGTACAAATCCTTGTCAGTACTGTTTAAGAAATTATACTTCATTCTACTCCTTTCACAACATAATTCACGAATGTTTCTGTTGATGTCAATAATTTAATTTACACAAGTCTCTGCCAGAAATACTTTACATGGAGACATTGGTCTTTTTCACTTGTTCTACACACTGGTTCACTTGTCGGAAACCATCATTTTTATATAATTTGTTTATTTGCAATTGAACTTCCATAAATTCCTGCTCCTTCGTTAACAACTTCCGTTTTATTTTACTCTGGAATATTTTGACCCCTTGCTTGGTTTCTAGGATTTTCTAACGTTCTTAGTTAATTAAATGAATCTCCTTAATTTGAATTTCAAACCCAGCTTAAACAGTATCACTTGCATTGTTCCTAGAACATGTTCAGTACTTTCGTTTCTGAAACCTTTCTTGCTCTTAATTCTTTTCCAAGTTCAGATTGTTCTGGTTCAGAACATTCTGTCCTTATAATTTATACACATTTCAAAGCTTTGTCTGTTGTCTGTTAACTTTATAGCTAAACGTAGATATATATTGAATTTTGATGAATATTTGTATTCAGTTAATTGTTTTTAATTTGTTTTTCGGCGATTCGTACTTAGGAACCTACCATTATTAGTCGCCTTTCACTATACTAGGAGATCCATTCATTAATTAGTTTAATGAATGACTTCGTAGTATTGTGGGTATAGACTAAGATTTGTGAGGTAATAGGCTCGAATCCCGTCTACAAACAAATACATTTCCAAATGGTAAAGCTTGCTGAGAAAGAAAGGTACATGTTCCACACGAAGTATATCTATGTATCTATAGAGTTAACATACCATAGGCCAAGTTCAGATATGTGTATTTAAAAGAACTTATGTTATAAGACCTCTTGGCATAACAGGTGCCTTACCTCATTTCAAAAAAATCTCTGCTTCATATTCACAAAATCTTCTTAATTGTGTTCTTCTTCTTTTATATATATATATATATATATATATAGAGAGAGAGAGAGAGAGAGAGAGAGAGAGATATTAATTTGTCGTATTCTTCATACTATAAAGATCTTTCTACTATAAAGGTAACACCTCCTTCTTTCTTCTGTAGGTTTTTTCCACTGCTCAATATTGTAAAGTTTTTCATGTCCCAAACATTGTTATGATTCCATAATGTTTCTTGGATTGCTGTTGTTTTGATTTCGTATTCTTGTAGTTGTTAAAGCAGTATTTTCAATGTACCGGCCTTTCTGAGTGTTTGTGCATTTCATGTTCCGATATCTCAGTTCATATTCGTGTGCAATCTCTTGGTACTTCCGTCCTTCGTCCGAGGCAAATCTTGAGGCTTCATAACCCGCTGTATATTTAACAGTGTTGGGTTGTTGAGCCCTACACTCAACACCCAACTTGGAAGACCAGAACTTTTTTCTCGGGGTCCTCTTTCCTAGCCCTTGTGGATCCCTCCATCCACCGCAAGGCAACTGTTTTTTTCTGTCAGGGTTGTCTTCCTTAGCCGAATTGCCCATGACTGCTTATTGGTCAGATTTATCTGCTTAGTTCGCAGCTGGCCTTGATGTCTGGGGGCCTCTTCACTATCCGGAATCCATGTATGTGCCCGGTCGGAGTCGGCACTGCGCGGCCTAATTGATCCAGGCAAAGTCTTCTCACCTCCTGTTATATTACTTTACCTGTAGTAATCGTTACTGACTTTACTCATTCTCATGAACTCGTAAACCTTGAATCACTTTCAGAATAACCTTGTTAATCTCATAATGTACTTGCTTCTTTGCTAACTTCCTTGATACACTTTCAGTCCTCTTTCTTCTTTTCACGCGTTTCTATTCTGCTAAGCTTAATCTTTACATCTTTGTGAAATCGGCTTCTAGTTCACAAGGATCACATTCTCTCCCCTTTTAGCACGTAGTAAGAGAAGACAAAGTTATTGCACTGAATATGAAACAATTTACAAACAGTTGACACCACAAAGTTTTCATTATTTGATATTTTCTGATTCCGGACCTCATTCTGAGAATGTATTATAATCAAGGATTCATAAACGAGAAAATTTACACTACTTGGAGACTCTCGCCGACCCAGCAGAGCAATAGTGTCGAAAGCAGTATAGTATAACGACAAGCGTCAACAGCTCCAATGAGTAAACTGTACAACACCCGGATGTATGAGGCGTTTCCTCGATAGAATTTTGTATCACTCAGTAGAAAGGTAACTTGCAGAAGCAGCTTTCTATGTTTGTTCTTCTTTAATCTCTTCCACTACCACTAGAAAATCTGTGTGCAGTGAGTGCTCTGTGGACCTGATGAGATATAGCGAATGAAGATACATGCTATTTATCACGGTGATATATCACTTTTCTTATGGAATGGGTCCATATAGTATTAAGGAATGTTACAGATGAAACTTTTTAATTGAGACTTCGTTATGGACGTCTGCTATTGCTGGTGCTTGCTGATGAATGCTGGTGGGCCATGGTGTGGGTAGTCATCTTTTGTGATAATGAAAGTATTGGTTTCTAGATCATAATAGATGTTCTGTTGCAGGCAATATATATTACAATTAGGATCTGCGGCAAGGTAAATTGATGGTAGTTTACCATTTCTAATTCTTTGCATCGAATTAAGTTAACGTCTTAAGAATGGTGATATATTAAAGTGGGCTGTGAACCACTTGCGATCCTACTGAGATTTGAAACCTTGAATGCCAGGAGACATGTGCAACGGCTCTCATGCGCCGGATATATTGACCAATTAACTATTAAAACAATGTTTAAGTTAAAGACTCATTTGTCCAAAAGTACTAGTAGGAAACAGTATAAGCATTAGCTTAATCGTAATATAGAATATAAATATTTTGGTATGTTTAAGTTTTAATGACATATGAGATTTTTTTCTTCATGTGCCTTTGCAAAACTTTTCATTACACCTCAAGTATTTCTTAAAGTAAGAGCGGTTTATTTTACACTTTGTAGCATTGTATATCCACTAAAATGTGCATTTCAGTACGGAAAAATATTCTTATATATTTTCGCACCTTTTTATTTACGCGCTCGCCCTGTAAGCCTTTGCAGTGGATAATTTGGAAATTTCTGAATAAAGAATGGGAAAAATAATATAAAGTTTACTTACGCCATTATTTGTTCAAACTGAAATTCCATTAGCTGCTTCAGTTATGAAGGCGTATTATCAATTCTTTCTTGAGAAATGTATTGAATGTGTATGTTTAACCATCCCTATTTTCCGTTGACAATTCCTCCAATTGATTCCCATTTTTGATCTCTATTCCTCTCCAGTTTATTTCCACTTTCCTGTGCACAATTTCTCCTCAATTAATCCCTATTTCCTGTCCACAATTCCTCCCCAGTCGCTCCCTATATCCTCCCACAATTCCTCCCCAATTGATCCCTATTTCCTGTCCATAATAACCTTTCCAGTCGCTCCCCCTTTATCTGCTCGCTATTCCTCCCCAGTTGATTTCCACTTCCCTGCCCACAATTTCTCTTCAATTGATCCCTATTTACTGCCCACAATTCCTCCCCAATCGTTCCCTATATCCTGCCCACAATTCCTCCATAATTGAACCCTATTTCCTGTCCACAATAATCTTTCCAGTCGCTCCCCATTATCTGCCAAAAATTCCACCTCAATTTCTTCTAATTTCCTGTGAACAATTCCTCCCCAATTGATTCATATTTCCTGCCCACAAATCCTTTCCAGTTTATCTTCATTTCTCACCGCAATTCTCCCCGATTGATACTATGTCCTGCCCACAATTTTCCCCATATAATCCGCATTTTCTGTTCCCAATTCCTCCGCAATTAATCTTCATTTCCTGTTCCTAATTCCTCCGCAATTAATCTTCATTTCCTGTTCCCAATTCCTCCCAAGTTGATTCCTATTACCTGTCCATAATTATTCCTTTATCGCTCCCCATTTCTTGCCCACAATCCCTCCCCTACTGATCCCAATTTCCTGCCCACATATACTTCCCAATTGATCCCCATTTCACGTCCTCAATCGATCACCATTTCCTGCTCACAATTATTCTCCAATTGCTCTCAATTTCCTGTCCACAATTCCTCCCGATTGTTCCCCGTTTCCTATCCACAATATCACCCCATTGCCTTCCATTTCCTGTCCACAATATAGCTTCCAATTTTCTCTTCTATTGCTGCCGATTTGCTGCTCATAAAATTCCTCCCAATTCCTGCCCACAAAATTGTTCAAGGCCTCCCAAATTTATTGCGTCCACAAAATTATTCCCAAATACCTTGCCAATTGCTGCTCATTTCTGCGATAAAATTCTTCTGCAATTGTACCCATTTCTTTCTCATAAATTGATCACAATTTCCTGCTTAGTTTTGTTAATTAGATAGTCAACATTTTAACAGTTATATTGCGTTTTGTGTCTAACATTATCATCTGTGTTCCCTATCTTTAGAAATATTTTTCTAGATTTCTCCGTTGAGATAAATGTTATAAAATTAGATCAGTGTTATATAATTTTCTTCCCTTTTTCCATTCTTAGTCTTTAAGTATCTACGCAAACTGAATCTTATCATTGTTATTTCTTTTTTGTATATATTCTATATTATTTCTTGGACTTACAATCAATATATTATTTACTTATTTTTATTTATTTTGCTTTATTTATAATGTGGAATTAGCTCCTTAAACCATTTTCTTCCATTCAACAATAAATATACATTCTAAACTATTAGAATGAGTGTGATGTAACTGTAATGTAACCGTAGTGATTTTTACTTCTGTTTTATGGTGTGTATCAGCATCAAATTTAGCGATTGTTTATGTTTCGCCTTAACATATTATTTTGCCTTTTTCTTTTACATTAAAAATGTTTATTTTAGTTTTCAATATATATTTACAACCTGATTTTATAGAACGAGTTTAGTTTTTAAATCTCCTTGCGTATTTACTCTGCAATTTAATACCCAAACTTAGACTGTTTATTGCATTTCTGTTAAGTTTATTCCATAAAAATCTAACATTTTCTTTATTTGGGTATTTTCCAAAACAGATTTCCGTCGCTTTTATATTTCTAGTAAGAGAACATGTTTTACGATTTAAATTGCTTGTTGGAAGTTGAAGTTGAAAGTTAAAGCAGATTTATAGAAATAACTTTCCACCACAAATTTTAACTGAATCTTATACTAATGATATTAATTTCTGTTCTGTTGGTTTTAATTCAAGTCAAGAGTTTGACTACTTTGCTGATTTATTTTGCTTTTCGTGTGTAATGCTTTCCAAGAGTAGTACCTTAATTATAGGTATTTTTAATTCTAATTTTTAATTAGAAAAGGAACTGTTGAAATCCTGTGGCACCTACTCACATTTTGTTAATTTTATTCAAATTTAGAATACGTATTGCATTCCCTTGTATTTTGTGCCTTAAACACAAGAAAAAATTAAAGTATTGTTCCTTTTCTGTTTTGCACATTACAAACTTTCTCTTTTTCTTTCAGTGTCTTAGAATAAGATTTCCTACATTGTCAATTGCTTTACACAATTAAGTGATATAGTATACATTAATTGTATTTCCTTTGCTATCTATATTATTACTTTGTCAATTTTTCACTTTCATTGTAACATTGGATTGCTATATTTTTATATTATGCTCATAAAATATAATCACCTAAATTCTAGATTTCTTTCTCCCTCTTAAGATATTTGTGTTTCCTCTCTTGTATTTTGGAAATCTACTTCTATGATTTAAGTTATATAAGTTGTGTGCAGCAATTGTATTTTAATTTCTTGGTCTCTTTTATGTCGTACATATTCTTTTATCTAATTTATGCAATTAAACACAGCAAACAAGCGGCAGCTCTAATTAATAAAAATATATTAGGTAAGTAAATCGAAAACAATTTTATCTATAAACATTTAGAAGGAAAATCTCGAAATAATACACTAGATGTTTAATTTCATCATGTTAATTTTACTTGCTCTCATATTTTTGTTTTCTTGTCAGGATTTTATCTTACATATAATTTCTACTTTTTAGTTACAACTTATTTGCTAGATTTATTAAATCAATTGTGTCAATTGTTTTTCAATTAGCATTTTTACTTTTCAAGTTTTACTTAAATACAGAGATATTAATTCTTACTTAATGAAAATGTCAATCTTCCTTGTTTTATGTGTTTTATCTTAAATGATTAATTATCCAATTCTTACTTACCCCTTGAATTTATGGAATAATTTTAGTAGAAATTTATTTAAATTTTGCATACTTGCTTTCCAAATATAATTAAATGTGCACTATTGATATTTTACTTCCCTTCTTATTTTGTTCACTACATACACAAATTTTTAATACATCTCTTGCATTTAGTGTGTAACAACTTCATTTATGTTCCTTGTTTTTCCTATACAAAGATTTTTCTAAATTTATACTTGCAGATAAATCTTACATTATTAGATTATAGTTGTAAGTTTCTGACCATTGTTCATGCTTATTCTACGTGTATTCAATGCAATCATCATAATTTCCGTTTCCTTTGCATTACTACCTATTTGTTGCATTTTCAGTTTAACTGTAATATAAATACAGTGCATATTATTTATGTATTATGTTGTGTATTAGTAACGAATTTGCTGTTTATTTTATTTTGTGTTTTAATGTGAATTACTTCGTTTTTTTTCGTTTCACAATAATATAATCTTTTACTTTTCAGTTGCTATTTTAGAGTAGATTTTTATAAAATAAGTTCGTTATCAATTTTTTATTTTTTTTGCATTTAATTTAAAGTTTGTGCCAAAAATAATTATATTCATTTTATTAGATTTGTTGGGTTTATTCCAAACCAAATACTTAACGTTTTTCTAATTAGCATATTTTTATAACATATTTTTAGTTTTATAGATTTCTTGCCATATAACATGTTTTATTTACATTCTTCCTAGTATGTTAATCTTAATTTATTAGATTATTTAGTCTTACTCTTAGTAATTTTTATACTATAAATTTATACTCGATATTGATATCATTAATGACATTTTTATTTGTTTTGTTGTGCGTGTTACCTTCAAATAATTGTAACCCTTTGCTCATTTTGCGTTTTGTACTTAACGTGCTTTCCCTTCTTTTACCAGTGTTGGCTTCAACGACTTTCCTATATTTCAATTTTTAATGAATTTGTAGAACTGTTTTATAAGAGTTAATAATGTTTTCATTTTACTCACTAAATTTCTACTTGTGTTTAGGCCACGCATTGTTATCTTTTGCGTTTTATCTGTTAAATAATTTCTCTTTCTTTTCATTGTCTGAGAGTTTTCTATTTCTGTAAAGTCTGTTATACAGTTAAGAGCCATAGTATAAATTTAATTGTTTTTCTTTCTTTCGTTTTTTGTATTTTTACTCCGTAAATTTTCCTTTCACTGTAGGATTTGATTGATATTTCTCTTGTTTTATATGCCTAATGCATTGGTACCTAAACTTTAGATTTCTTGATAAATGTCTAAGATTAAATTTTTGCCCTTTTCAATTATTGCATTTCTATTCTAAATTTTGGGAATCTGCTTCCATGATTTAAATTGTATTTATGATATGCAACTTGTTCTTGGAAATGATCTTTGAATTTCTTGGCCTCTTCATATTTTATGTAGTACATAGTAAATTTAAGATATATTTTGTTCTCTATTTTTATTTAATTAATATATATTTTAATATGAGTTAACAAATCAAAGTCTACATTATATACCTATTTAATATTCAACAAAAGCCACTTGTAATCAAATAATGAAGCAGGTTTTAAATTTCCAAATTAAGTACACAATGACAAAATGAAAATAATTAGGGTATTCAAAATAAGAGACAATTGTACAATTAAAATTTTGGTATTCACAATTCAAATACAAATAATCTTACACGTACTCGTACACACTTAAAAGCTGTAGCAGAGACGGGTAGGGGCACGGGTGGGCGACGTCACTGGTAGCCGAGTAGGCCCTGGCCGAAACGTTTTCCAGGTTGTTGTCCAGATGTTATCCAGCAACCCTGCGGAACTGCTTAGAGCCCTGCAATGTACAGCAAATAAAGCAGATAAAATTAATTAAAGAGATTCAATATGTAAATTAAAAATAATCATAAGTAATCACAGATAAGAGATTCAATTTGCTAAAAACAATAATATGTAATTAATTCATATACTTTTAACAGTTTAAACGTATGGAAACTGTCTAAGACATATTAACCTTAGAGACGTAATTCAAAGTGTTATATAAAAAGGATTACTCACTAGTAACTATATTACAAAACGTTAATATTTCTCGTTAAGAAAATTAAGGAATAGAAAAAATCTCCCTGCGCCCTTCACTGCATCACGAGTTGTCTCCCCCATTTAACTTACATAAATTTCTTTATTAGTGTTATCTTTATTAGTGGAATCAGCTAAGATTTCGAACCTATTTGAGACTTCCACTTGGTAATCACTCTTATTACGTAATCGTTGAACTTCGAATTTTAGTTTTGATAGTTTGCTTTCTCTGTTCGCGATGCATAACTTGTCCCTCACCTTTTTCATCACTGACTGATAGTCGGTGTCACCTACCGCTCCTCTGTAGAACCTAACGTCCATTATGTTAGTGTGGCGTCGTCTATCTTCTACTACGGGATCGATCTGGTTATGAGTTTTACCATCCGGAGATATCCATATGTATTTCTTTCTGTTCAAAGTACGTACACTTTACCAGTAGGTTTTCCGAAATAGCGAAAGTTATTCGTTTTCTCCATTCTTCTTGGTGATTTCGTGAAGGCTGTATTTGCCTCTAATAGGTCTATATTTTTTCTCCCTCCTTACCTTAGTGTTGAAATCACCCAACACGATTTTCATATTATACTTCGGTAATCGGTCAAACAATCTTTCTACCTCATAGTAAATTGTATCTGTCTTTATCATTAGTCTCATCGGTCGCGGCATGGACATTTATTAAAACCGTGTTGCTCCATCGAGTATGTATCGTAACGTAAGATAGTGTTTTGTTTACGAACTCTATATTCAGAACCGCCGGAAAGGTACTGTTCTAAATAAGGAATTCTGTTCCAAAATTGTGACTGATTTCCTACGTAGTAGAAAGTGTTTTTGTCCTGTCGGATGCTATTTTGACCTCCAACCGGACATCTTGTATCGCTAATATGTCCAGCTCGTACTTCACGGTTTCACGTAGAGCCACCTGAAGAGCACCCGTTTTGTATAACGTTCCAAGTGCCTATTCCAAGATTCATTATCTGATAAAATTATCCAAATTATTTTTGTTACGATAAATATATTACTTACGAAGAAAATGCATGCATTGCTTGAATTAGTTTTGCATTTAGTAGTTAGATAAACCAATCTCAAGGTATGGTACTTGAGTGGTATTAGTTTTGAAGTAGGATTTAAAGGAAACATTTCTTCTGTTTCTTTTAAATAACATATTAGTTAATTAAATCACCTTAATTTCGCTGTCTGCACATCAATATTAGCTTCCTGGCAGGAGTGAGGGCAAAGTAATAGCTCCCAGGCAAGAGCGATGTTGAAGTTGGCTCGCAAGGGTGAAGCTAAGCAGGACAAAGATGAAGTTGGCTTGCGAAATGCGATTTATTGAGGGCGCCGGTGAACGAGCGTGAGGTAAAATTCTCTCGTGAGAACATATTTGATAAGGGCAAAGTCAGATTAAATGAGGACGGGGTTAGAATTCAATCGTAAGGGCGCAATTGATTGACATAACGGTTACACATCTCTCGGAAGCGTAAGGTCGACTGTATATTAGGTTAGAATTTTCACGCGTGATCCTTGATAACTTTCCGTTTAAGTTCCCTCCTCAGAGCAAGGTTGAAGTTTGTACGCAATTTCTAGATTAAGAGAGAGCAAGACCATAAAAATCCTCCCGGGGGAAAAGATTAAATTCCCTCATGAGGGCAAGGCTGGAGTTTGTTCGCTATTTAGAAATTAAGAAATAACAAGAAAAAGTATCCTCCGAGCGCAAGGTAAAATTTCTCTTGTGTGGGCAAGGTCGATTTTTTGTGATTTCGAGATTAAGTAGATGTAAGTGTATTTTCCCCAAGGCGAGATAAGATTTTCTCACGTCAGAGTAAGGTTGAAGTTTGTTCAAAATTAAATGCTGGCGAAAATGGAGTATCTCCCGAGGGCGAGGTAAAATTTTCCTCCTGAGGGAAAGGTTGGTTTGTTCGCGGTTTCTGGATTAACGCATAGCGAGACTGTAGTATCCACCAGAGGGTAAAATAAAATGTATCTCGTGAGTAAGATTAAAGTTTATTCGCTACTTCGTTATTAAGTGATGGTTGAGTAGAGTATCCTCCCGTGGGTTTTTCTCTCGTGAGAGTAAGGTTGAAGTTCATTCGCGATTTCGAGATTAATCCTAGCGCTAGGCGAGGTATAATTTGTCTCGTGAAAGTAAGGTTGAAGTTTATTCGCTATTTCGACACTAAGTGATGGCGAGAATAGAGTATCCTCCCGTGGGCGAAGTATAATTTCCCTCGTGAGAGTCAGGTTAAGGTTTATTCTTGATTTCCAGGTTAAGTTATAGTTGGAGTAGAGTATAATCCCTTGTGCGAAGTATAAATTCTATCGTGAGAGTAAAGTTGAAGTTTACTCGCGATTTCGAGTAATTAATGTAGTAGAGTGTCCTCCCGTGGACTAAGTACTACTTCTCGTCAGGTTAAGGCTGAAGTTTATTCACGATTTCCTGATTAGGTGATGGTGAGAGTAAAGTGTTCCTGCCCGTGGGCGAACTACAATTTCTCTCGTGAGAGTAAGTCGAAGTTTATTGGCTATTTCGTTGTTAAATGATGGCGAAAGTAGAGTATTCTCCCGTTGGTCAAAGTATAATTCCTCTCGTTGGAGTAAGGTTGAAGTTTCTTCGCTATGTCGAGATTAGGTATTGGTTATAATTCCCTTGTTGGCGAAGTATGATTTCTCTCGTAATGGTAAGGTTGAAGTTTATTCACTATTTCTAGATTAAGTGACGGTGAGAGTAGAGTATTCTCCCGTAAGAAAGGTATAACTTCTCTCTTAAGAGTAAGCTTGAAGTTAATTTGCTATTTCGAGATTAGGTTTTGGCTAAAGTAGAGTATCCCCTCGTGGGCGAAGTATAATTGCTCTCTTAAGAGTAAGATTGAAGTTTGTTCGCTATTTCTAGATAAGTGATGATGGTAGTAGAGTCTTCTTCCGTAGGTGGAGTATAATATCTCTCGTGAAAGTCAGGTCGAAGTTTATACGCTATTTCTAGATTAGTTATTGGTTAGAGTAGAGTATTCTCCCGTGGGCGAGGTTTAATTTCTCTCGTGAGAGTAAGCTTCAAGTTTATTCATTTCGAGGTTACGTATTAGCTATAGTAGAGTATCACCCTGTGGGCGAAATATGATTTCTGTCGCAATGGTAAGGTTGAAGTTTACACGCTACTTCTAGTTTAAGTGATGGTAAGAGTAGAGTGTTCTCCCGTAAGCAAGGTATAAT
>JAGDQP010006354.1:0-47247 GCA_022664845.1 Lepisma saccharinum | reverse complement strand
AATATGAACGTGATTAACACGCCATTCAAGTGTACTGATACTAACATTCAGACAGCTAATGCCACACTCAAGTTAAGTCAAGTCGATGATCTTCTACAACGGTTAAGTGGTGATTTTCTCGAATATACAAAGGGCGTTCAAAAAGTTTTGCACTATGGCCCATAACTTTTTTAATAGTAGCACTAGGACTATGAAATTTTGTGTGCATGTACTTGTGTCCTTTATGTATATCTGCAAATTACTCAGTGTATCTTCCAATCGCTGTGACACATTAAGCCCTCCGTTCTTTCCATGTCGTAAATGCACTTTGGTAAAATCCCGGGCGCTGACTATTACATCACTGCTTCACACAAGCAATGCTTTTTTGGTCGCTGGCAAACTGCCTACCTCGACGGTGGTTCTTCAGATGACCAAAGAGAAAGAAATCGGACGGGACCAGGTCCGGATATATGGGAGTTGAAGGACCACTTTCCATCCCATATTTATGAATTTCTGCTGTGTGTGATAAGCTGAGTGGGGCCTCGCATTATCTTGGTGCAGTTTGATGACTTTATTTTGGAACTCCAATCTCTTTGTCTTTAGAGCACGTCGCAGGAAGGCTCCTTATTAATTGTTGCGCCACGTTACAAAAAGTCTATTAAGATTACGTCATGGTGATTCCAAAGAATATGACCATTAATTTGTCCACTGATCTGGTGAGTCTTGGTTTTCTCTTCCGTGGAGAACCGGAATGACGCCATTCCATGGACAACGTTTTACTCTCAGAATCCATATGAAATATCCTCTGTGATCACATCACCAAAGCATTGTAGAAAGTCACCACTGAACGTGTTCTGGAGTTCGAAACAAATTTCCTTCCTCTTTGCTTTCTGTTCCCTTGTGACCAAAGAGCATTTACGGGATTGAAAGAACGGTGCGCTAAATGTGTCACAGCGGATGTAAGATACATTAAGTAACATGCGTATATACATAAAGAACACAAGTACATATACACAAAATTTCATGGTCCTAGTGCTCCTAATAAAAAGTTATGGCACATAGTGCAAAACATTTTGAATTTCCTTTGTATTAAAGACATTTTTATATGTGATGAAATATTGGCTGTGTATGTAGTTTTCACCGTAACAGAATGTATAAAAGTGATAAGGTCGGGAGGTGTTCCTTGTATGAAAATGGGAGAGTGGGAGGTGAACTGAATAACCAGGAGCGTTTTGTCAAGAGAAAGAAAGAGATAGAGAGGGTCTACTGCCTGCAGAGAACCGTGGCGTGAAGATAGTGAGAATAACATATTATACATTAAGTAATAAAATAATATACACAAGGAGGAATTTCATTATCCATTTGTTTATAATATACGACTTACGACTGTTTGTGAGACACTTTTTGACTAACTCTTGTGATTAGTCTTACGAATAAGATAGCTATCTTAACCCGAGCGTATATCTTGTAATTAGATATAATTAAACTCCTTGGCAGGCTAAGGTTTGCACTAACACAACAACAATGCCTCTAAGTCGCTAAACAATACACTATCCTGACTCGTGTCGGTAATACTTCATGCAGAATAAACACATGAATAGCCAGACCTGACTTTTTTGTATTTCTAGGCACGTAATTAATAACACACTAAATTAAACGAACAAAAGAAGTAGAATATTGTTCCTTGATTCACACAAATATATAATATCACATTTTTGAGACAACTTCATGCGTGCTTTGTAAAGAACAATTATTTATAATAGTTCTTTTGTTATTATTCCTTTTTATATGCCTTATGCAGTACCTTGCATAAAATGAATTAAGATAATTATTCTGGTGCACAACAGATGGCGCCCGCGCAAGTGCACGGATCTGAGGTAAACGAACTCCTACACTCTGGCTACAAATTTAATAATTTTCAACAATTTAATTGTAAAAATATTTTCTTGATTTCTTAATGTTTCAGAATCTTTTAATGCATATGTTTTGCAAGTTTATTGTGGATAATTATGGATTATTGTGGATAATAAGTAACTGTAAACATGAATGTTGTTCTGATTTAGACCTTAACCATACAGCATATGACAGCAATAGTATATTAGTTTACACTACACGATGAGTTGACTCACACGTTCGTCAGTGACGTCACTATAAACGTAACCTGTCAAACAGATTAGACCGCTCTTTTGGCCAAATATCGATCACAATAAATTTTACGTTTCAAATTCAACTGTTTCCTTCTTCATAAACTACAGGTAAAAGACAATAAGGAAAATAAATAATGTGTATGTATATTTTCGTGTATCTTCTTGAAAACTATCGTCAAGCAAACATACATGCTTATCTTCTTCTGTACATATTGTTTCCTTTTTCTTATTTTGTTGTATTTATTTATCTACGAAGAATAATCCATTTGGATTTGAAAGTTAGAACTTATTGGGATTGGCATTTTTACAAAAAAAAAAAAAAAAAGTGGGCTAATTACTAGTAAATACAAGGTATATACACTTTGGATTGTCCAACTTCCTTGCACATTATGGTCATACATAAACATAAGTTACCTCAACTTAATTTGGCAAAACTGGAATGTTTTCCTTTTTTTATCTCCCACAGATTCAACTAGTTTCACTTTTACTACAGCATGGCTTATTTTCTTTCGATTAGATGTTTCTGCTTTAGATAATTATAATGTATGGTAAGTGCTACAAAAAAAGTTTCAATTTTTTTCTAAAATTTTGTTACTCACATACACTATGTAATTTAGATGCATTGTAGAAATCAAAAGTACCAATCATTTCTTGACTTTGTTTTTCAAATAGCCTTTTCTACTTTATTCACCTTGTTTTTTCGCAACATCTTCTCTTCAGTGATTAAATTCTATCCTCTTTTGTGGGTTGTATATAAGTTAACTTCGTTTCCGTTAGTACTCGTATTTTACATGGACTTGACTCTTTTGTGTCGTTGTATTTTTATGGGTGAATGTGTACATCCTTATTTGAGTGGTGCATATTTGTAATGCATTTTGCGTGTCAAAAATAGCATTATTCTTTTCGTTTTCCTGACTTTAATTATAATTTTTGAAATTCGTGATAATACTGTTTTTTATTTATACATTTTATATGTTTACTTATAGAATGTATTGCGGTAACAGGATTAGGTGTTAGAGTAGCCATATTTTGAATATTCTGTTCTGTTACTGTAATCTACTGCACTCTCTGTTTGCAGTAAAATAAGATAAACTGGATTTACAATCATAAAAAAAATACAATTTTGAAATGAATCGCGTTGTATTTGTGGCCAGAATTTTAAAATGGGCCAGAATTGCGTTGTATTTGTCTTAACTAAATCATACTACTTCGGTGTGACATAAAAACGATCTTCAACTTCATCATCCGTATTATTATCAGCATAATAAAAAAAAATCCTTAGATTATGATTGGTAAAGATCAAAATTATGTCAGAGTTAATATAAATGAACGAAAAAAGTTAAATATTCTATATAATCTTAAAAGACAATTATTTTATCTTAATTTGTAAGTTTCTTTCCGAAATGGATTTCCTAAGCATCTAACGGCAGATAGTCTTTATCTAAAGAAAAGTCATCCTCTTCTTCCAATGTAAGTGGGACGATTTCACACCTAGACTACTTGCGATCTTGGGGACATGATTTGTCAGGTGGAAGTTTGATGCTTTTGAACACGAAAATCCATAATTTACATGGTGAATGAAAACTACGGTGAAGTTTGTATCGGAAAGAAAATCTTCAATTTTAGTGTTATAAAATGTTTATTAACATAATACTTGCTAGAATATAGTTCTTTGGTGATTTCCCTTTCATTCAATATGTGAAATTTTTATAGCCTACTACATTGAGAGACGAGACAATCGCTACGGCGCATAATATTGTAGGAACATGTCTCCAGTGCCACCCCCGGTTTCACTGCCAATGTTGGGAAGATTATAGAAACGAATCAGATCAGCTTAGTTTAGACTTAATTGTGTTTGTTTAATGTTAGTATTACATGTTGGTTTAAATCTAAATGTATGTTTAGTGACTTCCGAACGAGAGAGAGGGGAAGAGATAACGAAGACAGAATGGGAATGAAAGAAAATGTGTTCAAATTTTCGTATTTTTAAAACGGCTAAAGGGACTAGTTCTCAAACTGTAGTAGTGATTTAACAAAAAAAGAATTATGCAAATAAGAGTATCCATGGCAAGAAGAAAATAAAATTGATTCCAAGCAGGCCAAAAAAAAAAACCGTTAATCGAATTCTTATTAATATACAGGGGTTGGACAAAAAATCTAAAAACACGTCATACAGGACACGTAAGTGTGGCCCGCCACTGTACACCACGTGTTGCGGTTGCCGATCGTGTTTTGTTTTCAATGTGTCATGTGGACCTTCCTCTTCCGTCAGCAGTACCCAGTTCACCTGTGAGTGTCGTGGTGTGCAAGTGGTGCGGTAAAATGGGCGACCTGACAGACTTCCAAAGAGGCGTGATCGTTGGTGCCCGTCTGGTTGGAGCTTCAGTGACAACAGTGGCGACCATTGTGGGGGTATCGACAGGCACTGTGTCCAATGTCACGAGGGCATACACAATGCATGGGCAAACAACGTCTGCAAAGCACAACAGTGGTCGAAAGACAATCCTGTCCGATAGGGACGAAGCAGTAAATGCGAAGCGGCGTATCCAGTGGTGCAAGGACCACAACGAGTGGACGCTTGATCAGTGGAAACACGTAATGTATTCCGATGAATCGACCTACACCTTGTTTCCAACAGCCGGTCGTGTTTACGTATGGAGAACACCGTTGCAGGCCTATGATCCAGACTGTCTGCGCCCAACTGTAAAGCATGGGGGTGGTTCTGTTACAGTATGGGCAGTGATATCGTGGTTTTCTGCAGGTCCCATCATAGCCCTGCATGGAGTGATGAATGCTAAGGCGTACGAGGCCATTTTGGGGGACCAGGTTCTACCCATGACCTACACATTGTTCCCGGATGGTGATGGCATCTACCAAGATGATTTGGCACCCTGTCACGCTGCAAAAACGGTGCAATCATAGTTTGAGGAGCATGACCAGGAGCTATCACACCTCCCCTGGGTCCCACAATCACCAGATCTGAACATCACTGAGCCATTGTGGTCTGTGTTAGAAAGGCGTGTTCGGTCTCATTACCCTCCACCATCATCCCTTAAGGAACTGGAGCATATTTTGGAGGAAGAATGGTACAACATTCCACAAACCACGATTCAGGAGCTGTATACGTCCATTCCACGTGTGATCCAAGCTGTTTTGGACGCAAAAGGAGGCCCCACACCATACTAGGTATGATTTTCACACTTTTTCAAACGTTTTAGATTTTTTGTCCAACCCCTGTATATCTATCATTAAAATAGTTATTTTTCCCTAACACCTGGCACTCCCATAAGATCTTGTAAAAAAAAAAAAAAAAAAAACTTACAAGACAAATATTCTAGACGAGATTAAAAGTTATTTATTTCTATTTCTAATCCATTATCATTCACTCTTTTTTACTTTAAGAATATTTAGCATACCTATGCGTACATTATCATATATTGCTCAGTATCGTTGGACAATTTACCTATGTTTTTCTGGGGAATATCTTTCCAATCTGTCTAAAATTCCCTTATCTATCAGCATTAATAAAAGAATCATCATTCTTTGCACAATACATAGTCATTAGTTTATCAATATTTCAACACATTTATTAATGTTATAATTTCTTTCATCAGTTCTTCCCATGTATTATTCAAAACTCATAATAATGTATTCTTTGAACTGCTACTAATATCAAAAGCCGATGAGAACAATCCAACATTTCTCTTCTATCTCTTTTTTATGCATTGTCCAGTTAAATATAAATTGTCCTGCTGACAACATAGTTCTATTCATTCCTGTTCTCATATTTTCATAGTTATTCATTCATAACCATTTTGACGTTCTCTTATCTTTCTTCATAAATCATTCATATTTTCATGTCGTTTTCTTTTATTCAGGTTTCGTTTCCTTTGATAATTACCCGTCTTTCATTTTTTTGTTTTTATTTTCGTCGTCTTTTTTATTCATTTTGCATCACTCTATTTCTTTTCCTTTATTTATTCTAATTGCTACAATTTCTTCCTTTTCATTCATTTTACCTTCCATCTTTCATTCATCCACTGTGAGTCTCTTTCTTTCATTCATTGGTCTTTTCTTATATTTCTATTGTTCAATCATTCGTCTTGTTTCTGTTTAATTTTCATTCTTCATTCATTCTGTGTGTCATTAACCTTGTTTCAGTTCGGTTCTTATCTTCCGTCAAAATTTTCACACTTCCTTAATTTTTTCGCCTCGTTGTCACTTGTGTTGTTTATTTCTTTAGTCTGTACTTTCTTCCTGAACTCATACTGCTTGTCCCTTTTCCTCCTTTTTATTCTATTCCTTTGTATCTATAGGAACTCTGAAAAGGGTTGGGTGTTCAATATTTACGAGCATGTTTCCTATTTCTAGGATTATGCGTTAGTCTTACTTACAATAATAATAATAATACATAAAAAAGGCAAGTCAATTTTAGATCATCAAGTAAAATACAACCTATTGTAGGCATGTATCATTTATAAGGCTGCAAATTAGACAAAGAGACGGGCTTTCAAAATAGCTTTATTTTTACAAAAGAATCAAAATTAATGTGGTACAAAGAATCACTGAATAGCGAATGGGTTTTGTTTTCCAAAAATTGTTAAGAAGAAACAGAAATCACAAAAATAAAGGTAGTCCTCCTCCTTCACTTCTTCTGCACTAGACCCTCCACTTCATAGTAGAACAACAGGAACGGTACTGAAAAATGCTAAGTTACATTTTAATTGTTTCCATTCTCCTATTTTTATCTTTTTTGCTCCTTAACTTTCGTTGTTCTCTGGTAATGGATTGAAGGCGAAGCCGAAAGCTTAGACTTTTAAATATCACTAAGAAAATGGTCATAAGGAAAGTGTTATGATCAATGTGAAAAGTTTGATTTTTGAAAGTAAATAACTAAATACTACTCATTTTGGATCTCTATGCGTTTAAGTACATTTTTCTTTGTTTCTGCCTTTTGATACTAACCTACAAATTCTTTAATTTATCGCTTTACGGAAGAGACTGAGAGGTGTGATTTAAATAATCATGTCTGCGATTGGCTACCGTTTATGCACTGAAGCCTTCACACACACTAATTGTGTTATTCCTTGTTTAATGAGGGAGAACCGAGTGCAGCTAAGTTTATGGTTATTGTACCACCTCCGATTATTTCTTTATTTTCAAATGGTTAAAGTCTCTTTTATTCTTCTATTGCAGCTGCTTCAACATTTCGTTAATTTTCACAGTACGCGTCACCATTTTGCATGTAATAAAATAAAAAAGAATAAATATAACCTAGGACATCAAAACAATTAACAATTAATATATTTCGACTAGTTCATTGGACTTCGTCGAGTTGTGAAAAGGTAAAATTCAGAGAAAGAAAGTGAACAGGTATTGCTAGGAGCAGGCTGGCCACGCCCTGACCTCATGGCTGGAATGCACACAAATATGATACACGTGGGGTATGACGGTGGAATTTTACAAATATGGCTTCACTTTACGAGTCTTGGTGCACAGAAATATTCCACTGCTATCCCAGAATAGTTTATACAACATCTGCCAAGGTGGATTAATAGGTCAGACATACGGAGACATTGACAGAAGTGTTTGTGAACGTAATTTAAACATTAAGAACAAACAAGAGAAACCAAGTTTTCTAAAAGTTTGATTGAAAAACAATCATAATAGAACATGATCGTATCACTTTTTAAACAAGCCTGAACAAGGAAGAAATATCACGGATTCATAATTAGAATTACAATCGGAAATGTTATTCGACAATAATGTTTAGCTTATGGATCAATCTTGCGAGTTGTTGAACACTTCTTTTAGAAATTAGTACGAAGTCTGAAGATTCACTGCGAAATCTGTCATATAGTCCTACATTCTACCGTCAACAGATGACGTCACATGCCCACTTCCTGTCATGTGCTGTCTGATAAACTTAATTTTTTGTGGTGGTAATTTTAGTTTTTCACTTCGGTCTGTCATAAATATACGAGTGCAATGCTTGTTAGAATCTACAAACATCCATGCCCCACGCAGGATTGGATCCCGTGACCTTGGAGACGTTAGACTAACGGCATAGACCACACGACTACCTCGGCTAGCATGTAATATCCGAGTGGCCAGTCTGCTGCCAATCACATTTCTGTTCACTCCTTCTGTGGGTATATTTTCCCTCTTAACTCCTCGACGATGTCCAGTAGAATGGAGGAAATATTGTGAACTATTTTGACTTTTTCCAGGTGAGTTTGATTGCTTTCATTTTATGTTCAACACTTACGCCGAAACTGCTGACTGAGAAAAATAGAGTTCATATAATTTTGCACTACAGTATTTTGCCGTGAGCTCGTTTACTGTCAAATTCATGTTCTTTTCAGACAACTTCAACCTTACCTCATTCTTTACTAACATTTTTTGTATTTTCTGCCACAGAAAATACAAAAAAAAAACCATTTTCTGTTCTCTTTACACTAACTCTGAAAATATAAACAATATTTTTCGAAACGTCGTTCAATGAATTAGATTTCTTCTGCAGATACAATAGGCAGAATTATATTTTACAGAACAGCAAGAAAACTTTCCTTCTTACTTTAAGGACTGAATTATTTTTAAATGATGCTTGCTTCTTACTTTAAGCACTGTGTTACTTTTAAATGATGCTCATGCATTAATATTATTGCTGCTTTAATAATATTGTTGATACTTACAATATTTATACTGTGACCTTTTATTTTTCTCGTTTCAGCTTTAAAGATACTCTGCAGTACTGAGTATAAAACCTTATTGGATAGACTAGGAGGTTATTATGTTGAAGAAAGGGGATTGGTTAAAATGAAGGGGAAAGGAGAGAAGCTAACCTATTGGCTAGTCGGAGAGAATCCCGAAGAACGTGCCATGCGTCCAGAAGCACGACTTAGGAGACTGAGTACAAATAAAGCATCCCGAAAACTACAGGAAAATGGCATTAACAACGGTTTTCTTGGTGCAGGTGTGAACAGAAGTTCCATGAAGAAATCCAATATTCCTATAACCAGAACTGCGAGTCTGGAATCTCCCAAAAGACTGAGGTTTGCTAGTGGACCATTAGAGCTTCACGAACCAGCATCACCGGAAGACGGAACGACAAGCGGTTCAAGTAGCAGAAAGGCTTCGTCGGAAAGTTTAACAAGAGAGAAAAGGAATTCCTGTTTATGTATTAGAAATGTTATCTCGCCAACAGAGAATGAGAACGTTCCAAAATTAAACTATTCCAGTTTTTCGGGCAATTTATCATCTTTTGGAAGAAGACCAAACTGATTTTGGTAGGTCAGCGTCACTCTTTCGCTCTAACACTATTTGTAGTGGTGGTTCGGAAGAGGATACCCAAGAGAACTTCATAACTCTGAAATTACATCGGAATCTAAGTGCAGATGACATTGGTGACAGGTCACCTTTACCACAGACACCAGAAAATATCCAGATATCACCGGACATGGATTACAGTGATAGGGAAGCACCAGTGTGACAAATACTTGAGTCACATCTTCATGCGTGACCATTACTTAAATTATGAGTCAAACGTGTGCTTTGTGTGAGTGTCTGTAGATGAACGAGTGGGTGTGTATGAATATATTTCGTGTGAATTATAGGGACTGTGAGCATATAAATAAGTGAAATTGACAAGTGCATATCGCATGTCTTTAATCAATCAGTACAAACCCCCATTTGGGGTAAAAGGAAGAGTGACGCAAGAATTCTACTCACAAAAGAAGTGATATCTATTTTGCGAGTGACTTTCTTTGTGTCACTATGGCGAAAGTATTGCAAAAGACAGTATCCTTCCGCCTTAGTGACACAAAGAAAGTCACTCGCAAATAGACATAACTTCTTTTGTGAGTAGAATTCTTGTGCCACTCTTCCTTTTACCCCAAACGGGGTTTTGTAAGGCTGCCTATAAAAAAAAGACTGTAACACGAACCATCTATGCCGATGCTCCTCTCTCCTGCACACGCGCTATAACGTGTAGGAGACACGTGCATTGTAAATACAACGGAGAAACCACATCTGCGAGGTTGCTTCGGTGGCCTGGTGGTTAAGGCGTCGAGTTGGTAAACAAAAAAGCCCTGGTTCAAGTCCCGGCGAGGTTAACACTAGATTTTCCTTTCAGAATATATTTTCATGTGTTTATATATGTTTATATTCATTATTAATAATTGCTTTCCTGCATTTTACTTACATTATCTTAGTATTGGAAAGAGCTTTCAAATGTAAGTTTAAGCATCAAAATCGGACTTATACTTCGGTAGATCCGAAACTAACTGTATACTATCTGAGTGCCGCTAACAGTGTCCTTTGTCAGCGTCACTCGAAGAACTGCCGTTCTTCATGATATACATATATATATTCTGTTTTTACAAAGACTGATAGACAACGAACCCAAAAGTAAAAGCAGATCTGATAGGAAAATAAAAAGTGATAAAATGAATGTATACTGTGAGCAGACTGAAGATAAGGATAGTCAATATAATTTGAGTTATCATATTTTGTATGTAATGTTATTAAAGTGAAGTAAAAGAAAAGAGAAACAATAATAAAATACACGCTTGTTTAATTTTAATCTATTTCTGTTTGACGTATTCTAAATCCATGTACATTTGAAGCAACTAGTATTTCTTGAAAAATTCGTATAGCGCATAACAAAATTGAGCTGTCAACCTGTTTACCATTTTTTGAATTGAATTGAATTTGAATTTATTTGCTTTTGATTTACATGCTTTCGTTTGTTTTGTTTTTCTTATACAGATTAAGTGGCTCATATAAGCTAATGCTTGTGTGTGAGTCAGCATCTCAAGTAATTTTTGTTTATTATTATTATCTTGTTATCTTATACAATTTTTTTTCATGATCAAATATAGTGCAATGTAAAACCAGCACCTATTTACAAAATATATACATACTACGATACTATAATACTACAATGCTACAAGATCATTTGTATATAATAATAATTTTAATCTAAGATTGCTTCTACTTCTTCATTTGATATATTTTTAACCCATTTTGACATTAGTTCTTAAATCTATTTAAATTTTTCTATGTTTTTATATATATTGACATACTATTGTAAATTTTTGGCGCCATGCTACTAGAATGGCATTTTGCTATTTCTTTATTTGTTCTTGTGTAGTCATGTACCAGTGCATGATACCCTATGCGTAGTGTTTTGATGTTCAATATATTTCTAAGTTGTACAAATTTATAAGATAATTTCCGTAATAGTTTTATTACACGTTAAATGTGTAGATTCCATCTCAAGTGTTGATCAATGATTATTCCTAAATAACTAATTTGTTTTTCTCCTACAAAACTCTTACAATTACAATTTTTGATCTTATCACGTTTATGCAGTTTTATTTCCATATTGCTTACAGACTGTCCAGTTGTTGTTGGAGAAAATGTTATATACTTTATTTTGTCAGCGTTTAAAACTAGTAAATATACGTTTAGCCAATTGCTTACTTTCTCAAACTCTATTTCAGTTTTATGATAAGTTTCATCCCACGTTGTACCACTAATTGTTAATGATGTGTCATCTGCAAATGACTGTATATGACCATCTAGTTTTAAGCTACATAGTTCATTTATATATATTAAAAATAGCACAGGACCTAAAACTGTCCCCTGCGAGATTCCATATTTGATACAAGAATAATTGTTTATGGTATTACCTATTTGTACAGATTGTTTTCTGTTTGTTAGGTAGCTTTTGAACCAGGATAATACCAGACCTCGCACTCCACTGGGTTCCATTTTACTTAATAATATCATGAGATATGGTGTCGAAAGCTTTAGCTAGGTCAAGGAACACAGTTATTATTTTACTATTTTTGTCAATCTCTTTCCATATTGTTTCTGTAACTTTGCATGTTGCGTCTTAAGTGCTTTCTCCAGCTCTAAAACCAAATTGATTTTCTGAGAAAACAGTTTTGTTCTAAGAAGTCAAGTCTTTTCTAATGTATTTTTCTAGTGGTTTCGAACAGTTGTTTAGTAGTGAAATTGGTCGATGGTTATTTACATCGCTTTTTGTTCCTTTTTTATAGATAGGTTTCATTATAGCAGTTTTAAAGTTTCCAGGAAATATGCTTGTTTCAATACTCAAATTAAAAATATGTTGTTACGGTTTTGCTACATACACTTTCGTATTTTTTTTTAAATATCGCTACAGATATTTCGTCTATACCTGATGCTGTCTTTAGCTTTAATTGGTTTATGTAATCACTTACTTCCTGCTCCGTGATTGGATTCAGGAATAATGAATTTTTTGGACACGCTTCTGTTTTACAAGTATTATGCCTTTTCAGATCTAATTTATTTACCAGTCTTTCTCGCCCATGCCAGAAAAGTGGTAATTTAATGTATTAACTACCAAATTTGGGTTGTGTTCAAACTTTGGATAACCTTCATTTGTTTGTATTTCTTTGATATCAACATCATTCTTTTGACTTTTATCTGTGATATTTGCAATGGCTTTCCATAATTTACCTGTATCATTGTTACCTGTTTTTGATGTAATTTTTTTTGTCCATTGATAATCCGAGGTACTTCAGCAGAAATAAGGTACTTCTCCTACCTACGAAATGTTTTCTTCATCGTACGTGATCAAAACATCTGCTAGCAAAATGAATCGTTAAATAAGTTGTAGGCGATATTTCCTTGGTGCATTTAAAATATCAAAATTATAAAAATAAATGTTACTACTCGATCTGTTGCATAATAATTTGCGAGTTAATATTATTAGTGAGGTCTGTTTCAAGAGCGGGACAATTCTGATAGCAAAATGGAATAATTTGAAAGTTTATATCTTTCGATATCATAATGTGAACATTTTGAAAAAAAAAAAAATGTTTTTTGAAATTATTGTGTATTCTCACAATTGATATTTGTGTTTTAAATTAAGTTCCATTGCCACTTTTTAAGATTTAATTAAATTTTTGAAAATTACTTTAGAGATTTTAAATCAAAATAAAATTTTAATACAGCACATTGCATTATTGCATGTAAAAGTTTCTTTTAGAGTCAAAAGGACGCATGTAAACCTCCCAAACAATGGAAATATTTGAAATTAGCCAAAATATTCAAATTATTCGAAATTGCTAAAAAAAAATATTCAAAATTTTATTATTTTAAATTATTAATGTAATTGTGTTAGAAAATGGAAATAAATTCAGTCGCTATGTTTGAATGAAGATGGATACTGAAGCACATTAACAACAATTATGCAATGTACTGAAAAATCGTGACGTCAAACAAAATGTTATTCACCTTAAAGTGAATTAACCAAAAGCTTATGGTGAGAAGCTGAACGTTTGTTCTCAATTACGAATGGAAAGTTCTTTGGACAGCCTACGTCAGAGCACAGGGCACCAAGCACTATAAAAGACCGACGAACTCTGATTTCACGTCATTTTGATGGCTTCGCTTCGATCTGCATATTTGCTTCAAGTGTCTACTAACATCTAGGTGACTCATAAGTTCACGTTCTGCCAAACTGAATTTAATATGCAGAAGCTGATCAATCCAACACCTCAGCTATCTTCTATTATTAGTAGGTATGAATATAGAAACTACTTTGAGTTGTATTTACTAGTGCTCTTGACATAGACTAGACGAATCCGCCATTACATCTCTACGTTAATTACTTTGAATCGAACAGTGTTTGCGTATTTACTAATCCCCCCCCATCCTTGTTCAGACATGATTGTTAAAATGTAGTTCCTTAAATATTATTTCAGGGCGCAAGGTCTTGATATCTCGGAACCATGCTTTAGTGAAACCGCTTCGAAATGAACTCCCAAAGTTCACCTATTAGATTCAAATTAACTGTATTAATTGTATTTTCGCTGTAATAAGTTTACCTAATTGTTGAACGTCAACCAAAACCTCTCGCGAAATGCATTACACGTATTTCCCATGTGTTCCAGGTTCTTTTGCACACCTGGAGAATGTCGCTACCTGTTGGACAGTATGTTCTTCATGAAGTCCGCCATATTGAATCTTATTTGATTTACTTAAATAGGAAACGGGTCATGTAATATGTCATTCTGGGATAGAATTTCACGAAAAATACGTTTGTGAAGTCGGTTTTGCCGTACGGTATTATCGTGAGGTATATGGCACTAGTATGGAGTAATGATGCAATTGTCTGAACACATCCATTTCCTTCTGAAACGAAACCCAAATGCTTACAAATTGTTCCTGGGTAGTGTCCTATCGATATGGATTTGGGTTTCATTTATTCCGTTATTTAAAAATGAAAGAGGTGTTTCCAGGTTATTGCATCATTCCGGCATAGAAGTGGTATATACTCTTATCTATCACAATAATACATTGATGGTAAAACTTACTCTACAAACGTATTTCTCGTTAAATTCTAGCCCAGAATGACATATTACACGACCTTCCTCCCATGTAAGAAAATCAATCAAGATTCAATACCATGAATATCAAGATGGCGGCCATGCAGAACACACCTTCCAACAAGTAGCGCCTTCCATTGAGTATCCAATTTCTGTATATTTGCCTTCCATTTTTTTCAACAATTTAATAACAAGAATACTTGCACCCTTTTTTTATCACTTTTCACAGACGGAATTTGACTTCTATAACATTGATATCACCCAAAGTAATGGCGCTCGAGTGGCCAAAATTTGGATGCGCACATACTTTGACACTCTAATCATGATCGAAGGAAAAAAAATACACAATTCTTTCTGCCTCATCAGTGTGTCTGCTTGTGTGTTAAGAGCAGAAAATTTGGTTCATATTGGTTTAGACTGGAAGTGGACAAACAATATTAAGTGTCTTTTCCGCTCCCTGGCTTCATATTTCATATTTTTAATGGCAGCAGTTAGTCCAGTTTCGCTTTTAGATAGAGGTCATTGGTTAAGACTTTATTATTCATGCCAGCGTCTCGCCGTTCAAACTCGTCGACAGATTCCAGCAGAGAGTAGAGGGCAGATAGTAGTATCAGACCCATCGCGGTAGTAAAACATGACGCGAAGTTTACATGAAATAGAAATAAATTTATCGCAAGTTGGGATAGATCATATTTCTCATGGTAGAGCAGCTTCCGGCTAAACCTAGCCCGCTCTAATAAAGTCATTTTCAATTCAATTCAATGTTTTACTTGTAATTTGTTTTCTGTGTTCAAAATTCATTGAAACATGTTATATCACATTAATACCTTCATAAAGTAATACGTGCGGAGACTTGTAAAAGTGCCGAGTACGATACCTTGAATCGATCTCTAACCATCGCAGTTTAAATTCAACTCAAATATGTGAGCTGTGAAGCCAGACTTATTGCGGTGGTAAAATACGATTCAAGGGGGATTCGAATTTAAACCTAAATTCAATAGATAGTGAACAAGGGCGACGGAAGATTACCCACCTGATGCTATTTACATTCCTCCACACTGCACGCAGCCAAGCCCTTTTCTCCCTTTTCATTTCTCAGCAGGATAACACAAATTTTGTTAAGGAAAATAAATTGTATGGGTCATCATAGTAATTTTTTACTTCAGTCCGTCACGTTCTAGTTAAAATCTACAATCACAAACACCCATGCCCCAGCTAGGATTCGAAGCCGGGACATTCGAATTGCTGGCTTACCGCCCTAACCCACACGACTACCAGATCGGCAATTTGGTAGGAGAACTTATTAACGTGTTAATGAATAAAGAAACTATGCACCACTTACACATTTTCTTTCCATCTATTTCAGCTATCGGTTCTTAGCAATACAAACTAAACAACTAGTAACAAGCCTGTAGTTCAATAACAAGCCATCTCCTGATTGCTTACGTCATAACATGGCGGCGGTCGATTTAGCGCAAGATTTGGTCTGTTTGGAAACAAGGCTTGATATCTCTTGATAAATAGAACAGAGAAAGAAAAGAAAGTGACTTAAAATTGTAGTGCAATAAAACATACTACTGGACTGGAAATATCCATTAATCTGCATGCCATTACTTACTATTAGTAATACTGCTGTTTGAACAGTTGTTCATTCACTCGCTAGAGGCCCCAAACTATTGTCAATAAAAAAATGTCATTGAGATAATGTTGTGAAAACTTACAAAACATACCGTCAACGATGCAAAACAATACGAAGCACCCGCGATAAAATCGATTCATCCAGTGACATACATTTGCCTTTGTTCTGTGTCCCCGCATCTTGAAAGTTGCGAGTCTAATTAGTAACAACGTACTCAGTCAAGCAGAGCGTATGTTTCGTTCGTAAATACTGACAAACAGGCTCATTTAAAGCATGCCGCATGGCATTTCGAACTAACTAATATATGATAAAGTAACCAGTGGATATTACCAACTAGACGGTGCAACATGTCACACTTCAAATGCCAGTCAGCTATTGCGAGAAAGTTTTTTGGGAGACAGAATGATCTCAAAAGAATATTTGCCACTCAGATCTCCCGATCTAATGCCTGACAACTTCTTTCTTTGGAGCCTATTAAAGGCTAAAGTGTACGCAAATAAACCTCCTACAATCGAACAACTCAAAGCCGCTATAAACAAAGAGATTCAAAGCCGTCATTATTTACAATTTGAGAAAAGTATTCCAGAATTTGGAGAAACGCATTCAATTGTGTTTGGAGATTATTATCAGCATTGATTATGAGCAGACCTGTTAATGGATTTGGTGGCAAATGAGGAAGCAGTTCATGCCGACTTTTCTAATAATTTCAAGGAGATACATATTTGATGGTGGCGATCTACAGTGATTGTGATGTGGCCTTCCGAACTTGTAACAGGAATATAATCTAAATACCGATCCTACAATTCGTATGAATGTACACCTGTATACATTAAACAAGTCTCAAAGTAACCAATTGCTTAGGATCATTCATAGAAAACGTGAGACTGACTTATACACGTGCTGTAAATAGTGCTATAGTGTTCGCCTTCCCGGAAATAACTTTGTAAAAATTCACTGAAGACATTGTTTTGTCGTACCATTAAGCTTTGTTAATCACCATACTAAGTTTCATTGTTTGGTTGCAGCATTACTATATAAAATGGTCGAGAAGCTCTTACTAATAGCTCACTGCCTTTTTAATATATGGCTTCTTTTGCCAGAACAATCTTCACATGATAGCTCATCAAACTTTTGTTTAGATGCTGAATTTTAAAAGTTTACATCATTTAAGGTTTATCCATTAATGCAAATAACCAGAGTGCTCCATGTTATACTAATTAATACTTCTCCTCTGTCTTCCTATGACCCAGTAACAATATTTGAAACAAAATTCAGTTCACTTAAATATAACATGAGGACAGTCACGTAAAAAAGTGTCAAAACTGTATTTAAGGTGTCTGTAATTTTACATGGTTTTATAAGTATATAAGGTTATTTCCAAATCTAAATTTTGACTTCCTTTCCAAGTTTCACAACATTAATTAACTCCTTTATTCCATTGCTATGTGTACACCAAGAAATGACGTCTAGAGCGTAATTCATCATTTATCAGCCTTCGTTATCTAAGCCTTCCTAGACTATTAAGAAACACTTATTGCAGTGTGCACGATAAAACATCACATAAAAAGAACACATCACTGAAAATACAAAATCTAGGCACTTACTTATTAAATACTGGTTCCAGTGACTTTTTTTAAAATTATATATAAAAATGTTCCAAGTTCCCACAAAAATAATATTTCCAATCACCTGATATCACCCGTTTGATTCTCGATGATATCTACTAGAATCCTTTCTTGTTCAGTCTTGCCACAGAGGTCATGTTTCCTGACAATATAAGGAAGAATTTGGTTGCTTTGAGTGATTTTTCTCCATCTCCATCAATGCAATACGGCTAGTTTGGAAAATTGAATTTCTCATAATCTGGTGCAGGGCCACACACACATACTTCTTGTCTTCCAATTAGGTCGTGGTGTAAGCCAGAAGGAAATGAATGGTCTCGGCGAGACCGCTAATATCCCGCTATGCAAGAACAGAAGCCATGGCAGGAACAAAAGCTAAAGAAAATTAACAACCTTCAGTGATTAGCCTCCGCTCTCTTCCTGCAGAATTTATACCTTTTTACTTTTCCTGTTGATATGAAAAGGCCTTTTTAAAACTATAAATTATATTTTATCTTGTATTGTGAATATTGTGTATCTTCGATTTTACATTTTGATATGACACCTAAATGCGTCCCTCTTTTAACCAATAATACTCGAAGTCTTCCTCTGGAATGTTTTTGAAACCTGTAATCAAGGGCGCCGATTTCTCTGTAACTTTGGGGGGGCTATTCAGATTTTTTTGCCAGGTGAGGGTCTAAGAAGGCATATATGATACAAATCCAATTCAGATTTTGTAAAATATTGTATATTCATAAAAAGAAACACATATAATAGTATATACAGTATATTGTAATGGGATGTAATCTTTGATCTTCAATTATTTAGCATTCTTTCATCAGTATGTCAACTTGACTACAATGTAAATAAACCACAGATAACAAACATTACATAATGCTGCATAAGCACCACAAGAAGCAGACGACACTAACACCAAGCGGTAAGACTTGGAAACAATAAAAATACGCCCACAAAAAGGGATATAAAAGGCCAGTCATGAACCTTAAAAGTATCAATTCTTCGCTCCGATAAGTGGTCACCTCTATCTACTTCACTTGGACTGGAGTCAGGACTCTCTCCTTACCCTCGACTTGCACTGGAGTCGGTATACCTATACCTTGCTAACTTGGACTGGAGTTAGTATCCATTCTCTAAACAATCTCCTTTATTTCCAAAAGATCTAAGTCGAAGTTATCACTGCAAAGGAGGTGAACCACTAGTCTGATCATTACAGAGTCCGCGTTCGGGACGCCCTTATTAATGACAGTAAATTACTTGTATGTCATATAATATTGGAACTTTTTGTAAAAAAGTGGTGTCGGTAAAACGTCAATAAGTGTTTGCTCTATTATTTAGTAAATCTAACCACTATAATAAACGATCTTTGGTCAAACGGACTCTACCAGATTTATATCGTATATTTTGAAGACTGTGCTATCACGTCATATACGATCCTGTCACTACATTACGAAGTAACAACCAAATAATCATTACGATATAGTCATTATGAAGGCTTCCCCGGGTCCAGCTATTACAGAATTTAACAATTGTTGTATAACGTTAAAAAATTTCACTAAAGGATATGTTCTAACTAATAAGAACTACGTTTCTGCTGTTACTAGAAAATAAACTTAGGAAATAACATAAACTAATGTTAGTCTATGCAGAGGAGGTATCCACCTTTCCCAAATGTGGTTCTCTTTCCATCCGGCTCACCCTTCCGCCGCGCAATTGCTTTATTGGACATGTTTTTTTTTTTAATTCTCGGTTCTCGATATCGACAGGCGTGGTTCAAGAAGCTTCTGTCTCACCTACAGTGAGAAAAAAATATTTGGACAAGTTCAACAAAGAGGAAAAGCAGACTTATCACACTAAAAACGTGGACCATTTCGAAATCACTTGCCTGTTTATGATAATTTGGATACCTTAGATAGAATGGTATAGAAATAACTAGTACTCGATACACCTGCAAGGTAACAGGCAACGAGAGAGTGATAACTACGTAAATTCATGGCAAAAAATGTATTTGGACAACCCCATACTACTCTCGAAATAAATGTTCTAGGAATTCTTTTGTGTACAAGAGCACTCTGCGTGGTGTATTGAAGCAATCCACACCGTGTCAGGGATAAAGAAGCAGCATGGGGAACAAATTGAGTTGAACAACATTGGAACTACTCACTTTAATTTCAAATTATGTGCGGAAGGTAAAAGGTACTGAGACATAGCCAAGCTTCTTGGAAAATCTGCTCTACCGTTAGATACATCATAAAGAAACATAAAACAGAATAATTATTGGGGATTCGTTCTGGTCAACTAAGGAAACTAACTGCCCGGAATGAAACCTACATTCTTCATTCTGTGAACAAAATTCAAAGGATTAGTGATAAAGATTTTGTTACTTCACTTGCCTAGGATATGCAAGTTAATGTTACAGATGTACAGATGTGAACAAAAAAATTGGGATTCAGAAGATGTGTAATCAGAAACAAAACATACACATCAGAAGAAAGCAGAAAGAAGAAGTTCTAATTTTCCAAGAAATATCAATATGAGTGCCTGGAATTTTGGAAAAAGTTTATTGTTTTTCTAGGATGAGACTAAGATAAACTCGTATTGTAGTGATGAATATCAGGACGTGTGGCGAAAGAAGAACGAAGCTTTCAGAAAGCAGAACATTGTTTTAACTGATAAAAATGTTGGAGGGTCTGTTAAGATTTGGAGTTGTGTAATTACTAATAGAGTGGCCAGTATTCATACCCTGGATACACATCTTCTAAATCCCAATTGTTTCAAAGAATTTTGGGTTGTTCAATGAATTACTAACATTAACTTACATATTATAGTCGAGTGAAGTAACCAAATATTTAGGACCAATTCTTTGAGTATTGTTTACAAAATGAAGAATGTAAGTTTCATTCCGGGCAGTTAGTTTTCTTGGTTGGCCAGAACTAATTATATTTCGCAATAATTGCTCTGTTTACGTTGCTTTATGATGTATCCGACGGTAAAGCATGACTTTCCAACAAGCTTGGCTTGCCTGACACCATGTGGATTGCTTCAATGCACTAGGTAGACTGCTCTTGTACGCAAAAGAATACCTAGAACATTCATTTCGAGAGTAGTATTGGGTTGTCCAAATATTGTTTTTTTGCGATGAATGTAAGTAGTCGTCACTCTTTCGTTGCCTGTTACCTTCCAGGTGTATCGAGGGATAGTTATTTTTTAAGTACTCTATCTAAGGTATCCAAATTATCATAAAAGGGCAAGAGATTTCGAAATGGTCCATGTTTTATGTGTGATAGTCTGATTTCCTATTTGTCGAACTTGTCCAAATACTTTTTTCCGCTGTATATAGTTTCCCTATCTATAAGTTGTATTAGAAACTCAAAGTTACGGCATTAACGGCAAACAATAATTGCATCCAAACAGCAGTTTGAAGGATATGTTTCCAAGTGCAAGTCCCCTCCTACTTTTGTGTGAGTTCTTCTTGTCTCTTACTTTTCTTGTATATATTTCTTTTTCTTAAATTATGTTAGTATATGACAAAATCACGATGAATGATCCTTAACCCTCGGAACGCCAAGATAATTTCATCTCACGGAACGTCAAGATGAGTCATTTTCGACACATGTATATTTCTCGTATGAAATAAAGTGCTTGTTCAAAATCAAGGTATTTTAGAGTATGGGTGTGTTCATTGTAAAGTATTTATTGTATTGTATTTATTTATTGTATTTTATTTGTTCAAGTAGATACTACAAAATAATGAAACACAGAAAAAACTAATACATCATATTAATCTTGCAACCATTTTTATGGATGCATGTCAATAAAGGTACCATGAGTCTCTTATTTATTTACACATATAAAGTACGGCATATAAAACTATCACAATCAAACTACCTTCCTGTTTCACTCTCAAATATAAAGCACACCGTATCTGTTGTATTCTGATTCTTGCAAATGAGCGATCACATTGCTGACAGTATGCGGAGTACCGTATACAGAATTTCACTCTTCCATTTAATGACTAATGAACAAAAATAATATTTTGACTGTATTGGTCATTTTTGACCCGATCTTCCCGATCTTGGCGTTCCGCGGGATAAACGACAGAAAATACGTTTTCATTTTTTTCTTTCATTATTTCTTTTCTTTTTATTTTACTAAATGGTCTTTATTGATGTTTTGCACGAAACTCTAGAAACAACACAAGCAATGCACGAATTAACTCCTTTAGCCAGTCGAGGGGGTATTATACGTGATGTAATTTATATAAGTACTCTAGCACACAAGTTTCAGGGAGGAATTTATCAATGAAATAGATTTTGCAAAGGGAGAATAGCTTAGTAGAAGGGGGAAACGAATGACCATGTACTGTAGAAATAGGATAACCGACTTCACCTTATCATTTGGGCCCCCCATTAGGGGGGCCCACTTCAACTTTGGGGGGGCCAGGGCCCCCAGAGTTCCCCCGGGATCGGCGCCCTTGCCTGTAATAGCGTAAGCAGTGATTAACCCTTTTATGAGGTCCCATCTTGAATTAAGTGCAGATTCAGCAGAACTTAGGATTGTAAAAGCTACAAGTTTATTTTACTGACTGTGAAACACACTCTAAAGACCCGTTTTGTCTTTGAAATTTAGTATCTGAAATTAAGTAATTGGTAGAAGTTTGATTCAGTGTTAAAAGCTACACTCAATTCCATCAACTTAGTTTTTCTCCCATATCTTAATTTCAATTCCCTATAAGTAAAGCTTCCATTGATGAAGATCCTTTTCTGGATAAGGAAATCTTGAAACGCCAGGTACCCATTATGAAAATTAGCACTGGCCTTTTTAAGGAGACTTATGCAAGCAAGCTTTATTTTTCTTCTCTATACAAATTTATTTAAGTGAACTCCCTATCAAAGCACTACATAAAACAAATAATCCATCTCTTTAATTCATGAATATTCGAGATTTCCCATCAATCAATCTTCATGTTGAGAAGTATCTTTGTAGTTTATTCATTTACAAGCATTTTTTTGTTAAATAAGTAATTTATTCTTATTCTTTACAGTACGAAGGAACCATCTTTTCACGCGTCCCCAATTGTTACTTCTACCTCCACACCTGGCTCAATACTGATGGAGCTGATTTGTGTAACAATTTCTGATGGACTGTGAAGATCTAGTCCTCTCTTATGTATTCTCATCTGGAACCTGTTCCATGTCTTTGCTCCTTCTCCACACTGAGCATTCCTGGTTGTTATTCTCAGAATCTTCGTAGGCATGCGGACTGGCCCTTTGACACGAAAGTTCTGCTTCCGTTTATAAGATCTGAGCACACTTTCTCTAAACTGCTCACATTCCGCGATGTCAGGGTAATTCTTATCCTGTGAATAAGCGTGCCATCCATGTCAGGCTTTCAGCATATTTGAACGACTGCCGCGTATCCTGGAAAACATGCCTCTCTTCATTGGCCATTGTGATCTGTTGCCAGGGTGATTTCTTTTTATAGTTGATCCCTTTCATATTTGATCGATTTCTCTTATTTCTGGTCGTGATAATCAATCCTTTTTTATACGGAGGAAATGACCAGTGCTGAACCAGAATTTACACCACGTGTATAAGTCAGTCTCACGTTTTCTATGAATGATCCTAAGAAATTGGTCACTTTGAGACTTGTTTCATGTACACACGTGTACATTCATACGAATTGTAGGATCGGTATTTAGATTATATTTCTGTTACAAGTTCGGAAGGCCACATCATAATCACTGCAGATCGCCACCATCAAATATGTATCTTTTCGAAATTATTGAAAAAGTCGGCATGAACTGCTTTCTCATTTGCCACCAAATCCATTAACAGGCCACAAGAACCTCCTGTCCCTTCCATCTCCATGAATAGTCCAGCTCCTTCACGAAATATTTCATCTGCTACAACGGTAGGCTTCATGTTAAGAAATGTAATACAATTAAAACGGTACTTGGCTACAGACATCACAACAGTGGCGTAACGTTAGGGCCCGCAAGGCCCGCAATGCGGGCGGCCCAGGTAAAAGAGGGCCCGCGTCCGATTTTCTAGATTTATATTATTTAATACAATTTTATTTTCTAATTTAAGGAGAAATATTGCATGCAAAAGGCACTAACTAAAAACTTGATTGATCCGGAGTCCAGTTTTGTAATGTTAGGGGAATCTCCCATTTGTTAGCAAGGGATGCACGACATTGCCCTTTCAACGTCACTGATTTTTAACAATTTAGGCTACTAAGGAAATCAACTTTTCTTTTTTCCTTCTTCTGGATGACACCAAAGAAGAATTATATGCTGCTACTCGTTATGCGAAAGATTCTGTTATATCGATGGAGTTGTCGGATTGACATCATATTTGATATATAGACACCTTACGACCTCTAGAGTGTATATCCGGTGCAAGGTGGCGCTACGACCGAAAATTACAAAAATGCTCAAATTCGTTTTTTTTTTTAAAGCATTTTAGACATGATCACGCCCCTAAGTTGTTACTAATAAGCGAAGTTATGCGGGGTCCCGGGCAAGTCAATTACTTGGGGCCCATTTGATTTGGTATTAAGCCTCAATTTAAATTTATCGTCAGTAGTAGTGATACACTAACACTACTTGTGTTTGCTATACACTTTTATAAAGGGGGCCCGGATAAAAGTTTTGCGGGCGGGCCCGCACTCATTTCCTCACGCTACTGCACCACAACAATTGATATCTTGTTTAAATAAAACTGGAATTATATATTTTCCCATTGTTGAATAGTAATGATATTAGAAATTTTATTTAAGAAATTTAGGCAACTTTGGTTCAGACCGTATAGATGATGATAGGAGAATTGATGCAATGAAGAAAGTGGGAGGAAACGGGAGAATCCCGAGAAAACACACGGACACGATGTTTGTCCACCACAAATATCACGTGACATGAGTCGGGATTGAACCGACGACCTCACGCATCAAAGGTGAATGTTCTACCACTGAGTCACCGTACTTCGCAAAGACAACGACACTGGACTACGGGCAGGATCCATTCTTCTCTATGTCCAGATTGAATTTTGAATTGTATTTATGGTCTTTAGGCATCTAAGGCTCAGGTCGGTATAGGGGAGAGGAAAGGATTTGGGAAGATGTCGATTCGGGAAGATATTAAAGTTGCCATCCCGGCGTTTGCCTGGTGTGACTGAGGAAAACCATGAAAAAACCTTAGTAACGATGGTCGACCGCAGGGATCGAATCCAGGACCTCCCGAATGCTACGTCAACGCTCTACCAGTGAGCTACGGCGGCTCAGTCCCATATCCAGATGTAGATATCGCGGAGGTTCCCAATTTTCCATACATTTCCAATTCTGTTGCGCATAACAATGCTTAATCAATCATAATCTCCTCAGCTCTTTGTTTAATGGTTCATACAAAGGACTCTTCTTCTAACATCTTTTTCTAGTTTTCTGGTGCGCTTATGTTGAATATATACAGGGTGTTTAAGAACTACACCGACAAACTTCGGGAGGAGTTTCCTCACATCGAAAGAACAAGAGATTTCCTCTGACAAGTTTTCGAAATATGCGTAGTTTGGTAGCTACAGGTAATCAAAGTTAGGCGGTATCGTAACAAGTGACGTCATATATCGACAAATAATGGCATAAGCGGTGTCGCCTTAGCAAATCACACTCGAAGTATAGTATCGAGTACATCTATTTAAGTTACGTTTAAGATTGGCGAGTTCAGTTTAGAGGAGACTTTTATGCTTGCCCTATTAAACCATTTAATTCCTTGACAAATATTTGGCTTGCAAATCTTGTCTATGCGTTACTCCCGCAACCAAAAATATGGATTAAATAGATTAATTAAGCATGGATAACAATGTTTTAATTTTGTCGCGAGTGAAATTCTCGCTGATTGTGTCCTTTCTATTCTTGAGGAAAATCAAAATGTCAAAATACACATGCATTAGTTACTACTGACATGCTCTTGGTTCATCTGAAGTAAACAAATGGGTCATATAAACTAACATATGTATTGAAAGTAAAGAACACAAAGATATACATATATAGATATAGCAAGTTACAAGTTACACAAAATAATGTGAGTGATAAAGAATACAAACAGCTAACTATATGCATATAGGCTTTAAAGTACCAAGTTAGTTTACAGAGCGGTTTGTCTCATTGTAATGCGAGACCCGGAGCCCGGTTCTTCCTGTTCACACCAGCCTGCTGGATTCTCTCTGACTTTGTATATGTAATAAAGGAGTTTGCCCATGTTCCTTTTTGTAGTTTTGTAAGTGTATCAATGTTTCGTGAATCTGGTATTGTTCCAGCAGTTTGCCGGTATTCCCGGTTAATTTCCCATTTTGTCTTGTACTGCTACTTGTGCTCATGTATTTGGTCACGGACCCATAGGTGTATCCACTCTTCTCAGAGTCTGAGATTTTAATTTTCCATTAGGTACTATTCTTTTTCCTTTCCGGTTTCTGTTGAATACAGTTTAATCAGTCTGGTGGTTGTGGATATTATTTTTGTGAGAATTAATTTGGATTTTATTTAAGGCCTCTAAGTAGTTTTGGCTCAGGCATATTATTTTAGTATCCTAAATTTCTGTTTTCGAATAAAGACAAATTGATTTAGTGGTCACCCAGCCATGTACTGACCAGGCTGTTGGCTGCTTGACTTGCAGTATAATCTGTTGGTTACATCTCTTTCATCTTCCTCGTTTTTTGGTTGGTCTCCCACAGGTGGGAGGTACCCTGATATTTGGACTTTTCCGGTTTTCTTGTTTAAGTTTGTTAATCATTGCTTCCATGACCGTGCTTCATTGTAAGTTTCCGGTTCATGTGGTCCATATATATTATTTTGGCTCTTAAAACAGCCGATTTTTGTTTTTAATTACACTTTTCTCTTTCGTTTAGTTTACTTGTTTTGAATTGCACAGGGAATTACCCATAAATATTTTCAGGTTGGTATTCAGCATAGGTATCTCAGCGCAGGACACATGTATGGATTGTTCCAGTAGCTGTGCCTCATTTTTATAATAATTTCTTTCCACCATATCTAATACAGTATTTGCATTAGAACCACCAGCTCCGAGTGTATTGTAGGAGGTAGTGGGTGGAATATTCCATACTTGGAGTGATTTTGCCCTTTCTACTATTTATGCTGAGCTACAGCTTTTACCGTCATATGTTCAAGCATCTTTGGTTCGTCATTTTTAGGTAGAAGATTCAGAATTCTTCATATGTGTTGAATATCGTCCTTTGGTTCAGTTATATCTGCAGAAAGTTTGTTTCTGTCAAAAGACTCTCACATGATTGTGTCATGATGTGTTAGGTATTTTGCAATTCTTAATTTCAGCGTGATCTTTATCTTTTCTAACCAGTCACAGGTTGAGTAGCCACAGGCTCTACTTTGTTCTGATGAGCAGGGACATCCTGTATTTGTTGTCCTTTGAGTCCGTTTTTCATTGAGTTTGTGTCAGCTTTTATTACTATAGTATTTATTATTATATAGCCTTTAATTGTTTTAAAAACAATTGCCTGGCGGCAGTTTCACATGACATTTTGGTTCTAAAAAGGCATGTGGTTAGTAACCTCTTCTTTTTGTGTCAATCTGTATAATACAGAGTAGTTTGTCAATTTATATTGTTAGGATTTGCCCAGTGTCTCAACCAAGCTTTTTTTAGTTTTTCTTTAAACCTAAGGTTCGTTTTTGCATTTGCTTTGTGCTACATCATGCTTTAGCAAGATGTTTATTTTGTATCAACTTGCCGAGTGTTTATTGAAAATTTTTTAGTCACTTCTCAGCCTGTAGTTGGGCCAAGAGAGTGCCAGCTCACCACTGCTTACTAGCTGGGGGTGATATGTGGGGGTCTCGTCCATTGCTTCTTTCCTTGTACTTAGAAGTACAATTTTGTGCGCACAATTTACAGTTGTACTAAGAAGTACAATTTGTAGTGATAATTCGCTTTTCAAGTAGGTTGTACTGAGAAGTAGAGAAGTACAAGAGGGCCAACTTTTCAAAATTGTACTAAGAAGTACATTTTTGGTGATACTTCGCTTTTTCAAGTAAATTGTACTAGAAGTACAAGTGGATCGCTTTTCTATCTCTAAATGCACTAGAAATGTACAGGTTGTGGTGTTCAAGTTCCCCAACCATTCGAGGCCGTACTAAAAAGTACAGATGTGTGGTGTGTAAGCTTCTTGTATCTTCGTTGTTTCTATACGGTCTCCATGTAAGCTCCTTGGAGATTGTCTGCTACCTTTGACATGACATCCCAGAGGTTTCAATTTGTTTCATTGTAATGCGAGACCCGGAGTCAGGTTCTCGCTGTTCACACCAGGCTGCTGGATTCTCTCTTACTTTGTAAATGTAATAAAGGAGTTTGCTCATGTTCCTTTTTGTAGTTCTGTAAGTGTATCAATGTTTTGTGAATCTGGTTTTGTTCCAGCGGTTTGCCGGTATTCCCGGTTAATTTCTCATTTTGTCTTGTATTGCTATTTGTGCTCATGTATTTGGTCACGGCCCCATATGTGTATCCATCCTTCTCAGAGTCTGTTCTACTTAACATTCAGTAAAGAACAGTTTAATTGGGCCAATATTATTTTTGAGATCTCTACTTACAGTTTTCTAGTTCTTAGTTTGTCACATTCAGTTAAGAAAAATTGTTGAAATGTTCAAGGTTCGTCCAATCGATTGAGTTGCAAAGAGGACAAGGGGGAGTGGGGGGATATGTATGATGATCCACTATGAATCACACCTCCAATGTCTATCCTCTGCCGGACTTCCATCCACAGCATTAGCTGTATCCAAGCGAGCACTTCTCCAGGCGAAGTCGACTGCACATGACACACACTGTCTTTTCATGAATACCAACGTAATAATGACGTCGCTCCATCGTTTGCTCCGTGCACAAGATAAATGATAACACCAAAGAATGAATGAAAATGCACACAACGGGCTTCGACTGCCAATGTTTGAAGGTTCACGTAAACTTGGTTTCACTCGAAGGATTATATTCGTTTGTTGCCGAGTAACTCCAATGCTTTAGTATTGCTTGTTTCCACATATTATACGTACACTGCGACACTGCGGTGCTTTTGTTCTTAACCGTACGCGGGATATGCAAGTTGTGGCGACGGAGAAAAGTGAGTTGCCAACAAAATTTTAAAATTCAAAATTCACTTGCACACTACTTAATAAAGCACGGATAATTGTCGTCTTAAACTATAATGTCAAGCAACGAAGAAACTGACATTTCACGACAACGAGATGTTCTCTGCTTCTCAGGCAACGACAGCAAACTTACAACTAGCTTTGTCCTATCGTGGTCACAGGATTGGAGTCGAAATTTTCACCAGAGGGCGTTTGAACTTCTACCCTCGTAAATGCATAATTTCTTTAAGGTTCATATGAACATTAATATGCATATAACAAATCGACCATAATGACATATGTTAGAAAACAAAGAAACCAAGAGGTAACGAAAATTAGAATATAACATTACAACATTTCTTAGGTTCCAGATTATCGGGAATGAAAATACAGAAACAAAGAGAAAACGGTACATTCCCACGACTTGCTACGCATTGGAACTTTCTGGAAGACTAGATTCTATTCAAGCGAATATCTTCAATCACCAATTACAAATGAAACGGATTTATCTTTACATATTAATAAACGACTAAAGCATTTTAACTACATTAATTAAGATTACTTTACACAGCTTTCACAGTAATCGAAGGATAGTATTAGTTACCAGTACCTAATTTTCATGTACAAACGCAGATAGGCCTATATTGATGCATAAACCAACAGAAATACATTTTCTTTTTTTTTAACTCTCTTTCCTTCGGGGAAGGCAGTAACATTTCGTCGGTAACAATTTCATGGTGAACAAGCTTTCATTTGAAAGTTTTTTTCGATGTGATGCTTAGTTTCCACAAAAATTAAAAAAAAACACCGTTTTGGCCGCCATTTTCCAATATGGCGGCCGTAGCACAAGCTTGATTTTGGTGGATGTTTAGTGTGTTATTTGATTGGACAAATACTATATATATACCAAGTTTCATGCTTTAAAGATGTTTTTACCTAATCAGAAGATTACTGGTCTCAAACCACCAGGTGCCTCCTCAGCAGGCGGATAGGGGAAGGTCGACAAGATATGGTGGGTACCGGAAATATTCCGGGATGGACCAAAACCAGTACTGCTGCCTTGCAGTTAGTAGAGGGATCTACAAAGGCTAGGGGAAGATAACCCGAACAAAAATATCATGGTGTAGAATAGGGACGTGAAACGTGCGAATGTTATACAAAACGGGCGCTCTTCACGTAGCGGTGCACGAAACAAAAGTACAAACTGGATATAATAGTGATATAGAAAGTCTGGTGGGAGGGGATACATCCAACAGGGCAAGTATACATTTTACAAGGAGGTAGAAAAATTGTTTGACCGATTACTGAAATATTAGACGAACATTGTGTTGGGTGATTTCAATGTTAAGGTAGGGAAGGAGGAAAAATATGTACCAACTATAGGCAAATACAGCCTTCACGAAAAGACCAATAACAATGGAGAAAGACTGATAACTTTCACGATCTCGAAAACCCTACTAGTAAAGAGCACATACTTTCAACATAAATACACATGAGTATATACGGATTGCAAAACGCTCAACGAGATCAATAACATATTAGTAGATAGGCGAAGACACAACAACGTAATGGATGTTAGGTCTTACAGAGGAGCGGATGGTTACATCGACCATCAGTTGGAGATCACAAAAGTGAGGGAAAAGTTAAGAATCGCGAATAGAAAAGCAAAGGATAAAAACAATTTAAATTCGAAGTTAAACCATTAGATAATTCAAGCATGAAAGCAACTCGAAATCTCAAATAGATTCGAAGTAGAGTAGGAAGAAGTACGTCACCTCACCTCCAATTGCCAGAAAACGCACAAATGATTACATACGGTATTAAAACTGGAATTCAGGATCGTCTGGATTTATTGCGCCCATTGCTTGAACTCCCATGCCACGATCAGGCAATCAAGCGTTTCGTAAAAGAAGCGATGGCGTCGTCTTCTGTCTGTGGTCCTGAGACCTGTGGCGGTTTCATACGAGCAAGACTCCTGGATAGATCAAATGGCACTATTCGTAAGCAAGAGACAATTCAAGGTATGAACCTAAACCCGAGTAGCATAACAAAGGATGGATGGGTAGCGCGGCATACGTTTTGCAGCCACCTCAATGTGGTGAGTGTTGTATAATCTTCCTCTGCATAACTAAAAGAGAGCCAGTAAAGTAACTAAGGGCGTGTGGGCATCCCGCAACAAACCAGAATGACCACTGCAAAGTTACTAAACTTCGAAACTAAGCTTTGTAAATAGGCCCACTTCAACCGAAGATCTCCCCACATAGCGGGCCCGTTAGTTACGCCAGTGCAGACAACTGTATTTCCCCAGAAATAGAGTAAAACGTAACTTTGATACTCTTTCTGTGAGTTTCAAGGAATATACCATGTACTTATATGGAATTAGCAAACGTAAAACCATGAATCTTGAAAAAGACCTTGGCTGTACGTTTTGCTACAAAAAAAAAAAAAAAAAAAGAAGAAAAGAAAAGAAAAAAAAAGCATGGAAAAACGGGTGAAACAAGAACTGTTTGCACGGCGGGAGGAATAAATGAAAAGTGAAATAGGGGCAACGCAAGTCAGTAAGAAATTAGTTCCCGTCGTTTGCCTTCATCTACATTCCTGTTTGGCAAATAGAAAGAATCTAACTTTTCTAACCCGTCTTCGTTTTCTATCGCTGCACTGACTGGGTTATGCAGTCTGTGTTTTTGAATGTCCATTTCGGTATGGACAGAAATACGTTCACTTCATACAAGCAAGCTGAAAATGAATGTTGATTTTTCTACTGCTCATAGTTAAAATGTTTTTGAATTATTGAAGTATCTCAATTGATTTGTAAAATGTGTGTTAACTTATGACCCGCTGCATTCAACAAAATTTTAGGGGATCTCATTTTTTGAATACACTGTATATGTACTAAATATGAATAAAAAATAGTCGAGCGACCAAGATCTGTCGAAATGTTGTGGAATTACCCTTTTTTCTGTTATTTTTTTAAGTGCATACATGTGGCCCAACTATTTGCTAGGAAATGACTTGGGGACTTAGTACTGAGCGTACATACGTCTCAACAGCGGGCGGAAGCTGGAGTAGAGAAAGTAAAATTTATCCGTACGCGCCTATAGGCCTACCTTACTTGTTCCTTACCATCCATTCAATTCTCAAAACACTACAACAATGAGTAGCCTTGTACTAAATCCCGGTAGGAACACTGACTAAGACATCGTGAATAGAGAGAGACACTATACTTCAAAATCTTAATGGTATGTGTTCCGATTTAGGGGGCAAACCTAACCTAACTGAAAGTAACGTAACGTAACCTAACCTAACCTAGTCTACAGTAGCAAATAAATAACAAAATAATATGCTGCCCCCCAAATAGAAACATACTAGAACACAACCACACTTGTATAAACTACTAGATATCTTCCCGAACAATAATAGCACCACACCTTTTCATCCCAACTACCACTTAGAAAAACATCAACACCCGCCCAATTGATTTATTTCTCTATCAGGGCAACTTCACGTTTTTCCGGATTGTTAATGCAATTGATGTCTCTGATGCACTTTTTGTGGCTATGTAGTTAGCATCTGAAGCCCAGAGTTAGAAGTCCGCTGTGAACTTCGAGTCAAGAACCCAGTATTGTCGAAAGACGAGTACCAAGCGGCCGAGGCTCAGTGCTAGAGCGGTAGAACATTCGGGAGGTCTTGGGTTCAATCACAGTGACCGACCATCCTGACTAAGGTTTTTGCATGTTTTTTCAACAGCCACACCAGGACAATGCAGGGATGGTACCTTAAACTCAGGTCCCTCCGACAGCTTCCCGTATCCTTCCCCCCTCCTATTCCGGCCTGAGTCCTGGTTACCTAAAGGCTATAAAATTCAATTCAATTCGTAAATCGATTAACTTAGTACAAAATAATCTGAATATTTTGCCATAAATTCCATCCTAATCAACAATCACTCGATTTTCCATTTTTCTTCAGCTTCTGTCAGCAATTGAAGATATTTTCAAGAGCTGTAATTACATATTTCCAAGGAAAAGTAAAGATACCCGCAAACATTTTATTGTAGGCCATTTTGGTAACTAATGACTTCATCCCGTCTGGGCTCCATTAGCTGTTAAGTTTCTAAAATCCACAAACATCAATGCCCTAGCCGGGATTCGAACCCAGAAGCTTTGGGACACTGACCTAACGCGGCGTGGTCGGCTATAGAAACCCGTGCATTATCCCAAATCCTGACGGTAGCTACGGTAAATATATCTTTCGGAATAGTTTTTTTTTTCGCAAGTTGACAGAAATATGCAATTCCTTTTCCTTCAAAGATATCTTACTTCCAAGTATTTCACGTGATTTTTCTACAATTACACATACGTTCATCGTTTTACAAGTCGTAAGCCTAACAGTAGCCATCTTGTTCATAAAAGAGAATCTAGAAGTAGTCCCGCTTTTACCTTAGGTTAGCTACATTAAAAAAGTAGTTGTGGTAGATTGGGCTAAAGTAATAATTAAACGTTATGGTATTTCAAATATTTAGCATTCGATATGTGTTAGTGTCAATGTCAGCTAAGTACTCAAAGGTGCAATAACTGTGCAGTGGGAATTGTAGATAGCGTTTGGTAAAATTGAAAATATAAGATGGAACAAATCACACAAAATTGAATCTTTATGCTCTGAATAGGGAGACGCCGTTAGAAATAACAATATTCTCGATTCCTATTAATTGTGTAAATGACGATATATATTGATATTATACCTTATACATTATTGTGTACAATCTGATAAATTTACCTAATTAAGGGGTTGCAACATTTAAACAATTTCAACAGAATTGCTCCTCTCCTAAGAAGAGTAAGGCAACGATCTTTTATGATCCCTGCATTATTTAATATGTATGTTGATAGGTTGGTAGAAAGAACTTTGTGGAAGACAAATGCAATGATAGTACGTGGAAAACGAAAGAGGACCACCAAGTACACAGATGATAAGATATTATTAGTAGAGACTGGAACAGAACTACAGATGATGATGAAAGATATAGAGTCAGGGGTGCAACTAGGCTAAGGCAACTGGAGCAGGGCCCACGGGCTCAGGGGGCCCCGTCAGCTATGTCGTGAATATACTGAAAACGTAAATGCGAAATTGAGTCCGTCAGAAAAAATATTTTGGGGAAAACGAAAAAATAAAATAAACTGTGGTAGTGGTACGGTACTGGTGGTATATTGCGTGTAAGAATGGAGATACGTTTCCTTCCCCCACCTCCCTGTTCGACACGTGATGTCGGTGTTTTTCGATCAAGACTGTCCCAATACACAATCGAGTAATTGGGTTGTCCAATAATTGACAGCAAAGTCTTGTATTACATATCAAAGCGCGACGTTGGAACAATATTATTGTAAATAATTAACGCGAAACTGTTGTCGGCGGGATTTATCGCGCTTGTTACCAATCTGATATCTGCTTATTGTGACTGTTCTTTTAAGGGCCTGCTGAATGGGGTGGAGTTGGGAATGTTTGTGAAGGAAGTAGTTGTCGCCCTACGCACATGTCTAGTTTGCCTCAAACCCTACAGTTTCAATAGTGTTAAGCTTAAAGAGGACTAAAGGACACGAAAATAATCTGACACAATGAGTCAACTAAGTGGTGCGGCAAAGCGTAGAAAGAAGAAAGAAATGGAACAAGAGGTGAAGAAACAATATGAAGATTGATTCCTTTTTTTAGGACTGCTCGAGAAAATACAACGCCTACGACGGGTGACTTCCCATCTGTAATTTTAAATTGATTCCGAATATTTAATTTGTATCTTTAACATTGTGCACATTAATTTTTTATGTTAAACAAGAAGGTTTAATTTTTTCAACGAACGTATAAGAATGTGTTATTCATTGAAACTTCAAATAAAAACTGAAAACTTCTACAACAAGTTATTTCATCCTGCTTGAAAAGTTTAACCAATTTGGAAAACAAAGTTTCTTACATTTTAATTATAGTATTTTATTTATTTATTTACAGGGTAAGTCAAAATGATGTACCCGATTTCATAAATTTATTTTGTGAAATATAATGAACATATCTTAATGTGAGCTACGCGCAAGGAAAGGCAAAAGTTCAAAGTTTAGTTGAGTTTAGTTTATGTCCCGCGTGGTTGCATTGTCTACCGCTACGCGGCGCTGGAAGCAGTTAACGAAAATGGCGCTGACTGGAGAGCAGAAATCGTTCTGTGTGCTGGATTACCATGTAAACAACTCTGTGATGAGTGTTCAACGGCATTTCCGTACCAAGTATGGCAGAGACCCACCTACTGGATAAAACATTCGTACGTGGTATGAAAAATTCAGAGATACGGGCTGCATCTGTAAGCGAAAATCGACTGGCCGTCCTTCAGCTGAGGAAGAGACAGTGGAACGTGTTCGCGCCAGTTTTGTGCGGAGTCCACAGAAGTCTACCTACCGGGCAGCGAGGGAACTTGAAATGCCACAGAAAACTGTATGGGAATTCTGCGGAAACGTTTACAAATGAAATCCTATCGCTTGCAACTGCTACAAGCCTTAAGAGACACTGATTATGCTGCTCGAGCGTCTTTCTGTGCTGATTTTCTCACGTTAATGGAAGAGGATGGGTTCGCCGAAAGGTTACGTTACAGTGATGAAGCGGTGTTTCACCTTTCTGGGAATGTGAATAGACACAACGTAAGGATCTGGGGAACTGATAATCCCCACGTAGTTGTGGAACACCAACGCGATTCACCCAAGGTGAATGTGTTTTGTGCCATTTCCCCTGAAAAGATTTATGGGTCCTTTTTCTTCCTTGAACCTATTGTGACAGGACATGTTTTTCTTGATATGCTGCAACAATGGCTCCTTCCACAGCTCGAAGAGGATACTGCAGATTTCATTCTTCAATTGGATGGTGCCCCTCCGCATTACCATGGCAGCTTTCGGGATCATCTCAATGAGGCATTGCCACAACGCTGGATAGGCCGTGCATCTCAGGAGGATCGAGTTCTCATTCGTTGGCCACCTCGTTCCCCCGATCTGACCACGTGTGATTTCTTTTTGTGGGGTTTCATAAAGGATCGTGTTTACGTACCACCACTTCCAACAACATTGGGTGACCTTCGCGCCCGCATCACAGCAGCCATTGCAGAGATTGACCGTGACACACTACACAAGGTTTGGCAGGAGATAGACTATCGGCTTGATGTGTGTCGTGTTACGCGAGGTGCTCACATAGAGCACTTGTGATGTGACTGAAAAAAACCTTTGAGAGTTACCCTTCTTACCACATGTATTACATTCAGATATGTTCATTATATTTCACAAAATAAATTTATGAAATCGGGTACATCATTTTGATTTACCCTGTATATTAATTTCCCAGGACTAAGTCTTATATCCTTTTCTTCCGCCTGGTTAAAAAAATACAGTTTAGAAAACAATGTACAACTTAAAATAAAATACAAGTAGGCCTATGAAATGTAATGGTATGAACCTGCTGGACTGCTCATATACCTCCCGTACATTATTGTTATTTATATGTGTAAAATAGAACAGGTAATTATATGATCTACATTGTCATGAACCTTGGAGGGCCGCTGGCAAATGTCTGCCCCGGGGCCGAGCTGGCCTAGTTACGCCCCTGGATAGAGTTGATGCAAAGTTTGGAACTATGATTAATGTAAGAAGATACTAAAAGGGTTAAGAACCATTTTAGCACTTGGATAGCTTGGTGACTTGCAGTGGAAGTTGTACTGTGTAAAAAGTGAAGAAAGAAATTGGAAGCCTTCTAAAGGAAGACATGAAGGAAAGTGAGAGAATTGGGAGGACGGAGAATATACATAACGAAAAGTGCTAAAGAGATAAGTAACACTGTCGATAATAAGAAAGAGAAAAGACTAGTGATTATGACATTGATTTTGAAGAGATGGTAAGGATGCAATTGAATGTGTAGTGGAAGGGAAAGCAGGAAGGGGAAGAAGATTAAAAAGTTGGGTGTATGTTCTTAACAACTATTAATGTAACTAGTTATTGGTTAGAGTTATTAAGGGGCACATATTCTATGCTTTTAAAGTTTACTGAAAGCATAAAATGTATAAAAATTAGTAATTAATACTCTTCATAAAAAGATTTCAAGAAACTATATAAATCACTAAGTTAGTGATTTTCACAGGCATCCTACGGGATTTTGCCGGGCCTAGAAAGATGCCTGTACTTATGGTCTATTCAATAGTTGATCTTTCACAGAATGAGACCATAAAATGTTGCTGAGCAATAGTCCCTCACCGCCCAAGGTCTACTTTGCACTTGGAGAAGAAATCTCACCATTTGGAGATGTCTTTTAGCAGGTTTTATTCCAAGGCGATGACCCCCTTCCCGCTATTACCCCTAGTGCAATATCATCGACCTTGTTAGGTGCAGCCGGCTGCACCTGTTGGGAAAAAAACATCTTGAACTGTCGTGGAGAGTGCCCCATGGCCTCTCCTGATGTCCCGAGAGGTTAGGGCATCAAGAGGGCTGGTAAAAGTCTCTCACTGGCATTTCAAAACGTCCGTTCGGAACCGCTGCTCCAAACGTTCCAAACGTTTCATAGTAACAACTTTTCATTGTCTTGAAAAACATTGTTGATAGAACAAAGAATCACTGTAAGACAATACATTAACAATAAGAATTTATTTACATGGTGAGCTTTATTTTCTTCAAGATTATTTTATTATTCCCGAACTTATTAAATATTTTCTTGTACTTGCACACAGCCAAGAAACTCATATAAAAAGTAAAAGTGAAGATTACGAACAGATTTATCAGCAAACAAACTACCTATTTTTGAAGAAAGAAACCTCGTTTTATCTGCTTTTCCTCCTCAGGAAAACAACATTCTAGAAAGTAAGGGAATCACTATAGCAAGGAAGATTCCAGGATATCTGAGAAAAAGTTTTGCAAAGTGGTTTAAATGGAATTTGTTCTTGAATTACTTAGAGACGTGGATGATAAGGAAAAAGGAGGAAGGGGAAGGTATCTAGAAAGTGTTCATTCGTGGCTGTAAAGAAGTGACAAGATCAAATGGGCCGAAATGATGATTGGGGAAGATAGAAGAGTCGCATGAGAATCATAACATAGAAAAAGACACGGCCACATCCTAAGAATGGGCTATCTGAAGAGTTATAGAGAGCACGATTGAAGGAGAAAAGGAAGAACAAGAACAAGGTTTGGAATGTTGACTGATATGAAGAAAGAAATAAGTTACAAGCAAATTAAGAACGAGGGAAAGTACACAGAGAGTTGGAGACGGAGACTATCCACTTGACCCTATCTTAGAATTACAGAAAAGAATACGTCTCTTTCAACGGGTTTATTTAAATTACAGTAATTAAACAAATTTTCTGCGAGTAAATCCTGGTATTGACTTTATTTTATTTTTGAAATTGGTGATGATGTAATTTATTTGAAATTGAATTGTATTTATGGCCTTTAGGCACCGGAGGCTCAGGCCTCGATAGGGGAGGGGAAAGGATTCGGGAAGGTACTGTGCAGGGCCTATGTTGAAGGTGCCATCCCGGCATTTGCCTGGTGTGACTGGGTAAAATCCCTGGAGAAACCTCAGTCATGATGGTTGGCAGCTGGAATTGAAGTCAGGACCTCCCGAATCCTACGCCAACGCTCTACCATTCAGCTACGTCGGCTCGGTTTGCAATTTATTTGTAATATGGTACAAAGAGCGAATAAATATCGCGTACCTCCTCGGGTAACTTGTCTCATTCAAGATGGCGTCGCAAATCACATTGAAAATGATAATTTTGCATAATTCTTTAACTACCGGTTCCATTCATTTTCTGTTTATTTTAGTTTGTTTAATAGAATATTTACTTAATGGGATATGGTCATTGTGCATCGTACGGAAAGAAAATTAATTTCTATCGGTTTTAAGAATTATTATTTCATATTAACTTTCCTTTTCTGAAGTTTCGTGAATACTAATAACTCTAGCCCCTGCGAAAAATACTGGATTTGCCCTATTTATTTTTATTTTTGATACTTAAACTAAATGCGAAATACCGGATACCGCTTCGATATCTTTGATCAACTTATGTAATTCAAGCGAGCTTCTTGGGGTATGTGCAAAATGGTAATCTTGCATAATTATTTAATTGCCTGTTGCATTTCGATCTTTTTGTTTACATTAGTGGTTGTTTACTTTATAGGCTATAGATAGAGATTTTATTAGCATTTTTTATTTTATTTTCAATCAGGTTTAACAATTTTTGCTTCAATTGTTTTTTGCAAACGTCAGGATTAAGTAAATATGGAGAAAATAGTGTTTCTTTGAGTGCAGGTATTATTATATAGTGAAAAATGATTAGCGCAACGAATTCAAACAGTTAGGCTATCCCGACACAGAGCAACTCGAAAGCAATTTAACAGCGATACAATATCCCCTCCCTGTCACTTCCTAGGTAAAGGAGTGGAGATCCACCAACGGGGCAACATGAAAGCAATCAATCGGCCGTCCACTCGACTTGCGTAATCTGATCAACCCGGACAACCTGCAATGAAGCGTGATCTGAGCAACCTCTTCGCATATTTCCTGTTGATATGGAGGCGTTTATGTTAAATTCGTATATGACTTTTTCGACATTCATAGAATGCAATACATTTGGCGTTACTTTTTTGTAGTTCTTTGGCAGCAACAAATAACTTGCAACGTATATTCCTTTCATTGTAGGGATGAACCAAATACTTCCTGTGGTTTCTTCTTCGTTGGGATCTTATGAACTAGTCCAAGGCGAGGACGAAACGAAATAGAAGTGGTGGTAGTCAATAGTAAACCTATCTCCAAAGATCCGAAGGTCAAGTATACCATGTTTCAACGTTGTAAAGCATTGCAGTAATTGCGATACTGAATGAACTCTATAAAGAAGACAGGAACATCCCGACCAGTGAAGACTCGCATGTTTAATTTGTGATAAAGAAGTTAATAAAATATGTTAATTGAAACTGGTGGAAAGAAGAACGATGTATGGTCGTCAGTTGAAGGAGCTGTAAACGAGTTAAGTGTTCCTAATGCAAGAAATATTGCTATTTGTCACAATAATATATGGGAAACTCATAGTTTCTTCAGCCAGCCAGTGAACTAAGGAAGGATCAGACGATGGCGGCGAATGCTTAGGAAAGGTCATAAATGTTTTGAGATTGATTGGGATACGTAGGTATGTGAAATTCAGTAGAAATCTTCAAACCATATGAAGAAAGACAACGGAGTAATGAGATACAGTGGAAGTAATCATTAAATCATAACTGATAATTTCATTAAATGATAATTTCAATCAGAAGTTATCGTACTAGGGTGTTACGTAAGTTCACGACCTGTTGACGAACAAATATTTAAATACTTATATCGAAAAATATAAACAGATATAATCTTCCAAGTACAATCCATTATGTTCTATAGCATTTAGTGATCTTTCAGCCAAATTTTCGATTCTGGTCCGTTCCTATCCAGCGGGCTTCGAGGCTATCAAGTCCCTTGGCTCCAGTTTCGACCTGGTTTAGATTTCAAAGGGTTCTTCCACGAGGAAAATGTGCCATCGACCGTCGCTGGCTGCAAGGTTTGGTGAACAAGTTGAATGGAGGATTAGTTCGATTCCCTTCAGTTCTCGAATTTTTTGGGGGATCACAGCGGCGAATGTTGACTTTCGAACCATCTTCATACATTTGATCGAATTGTTGCGTGTAGAGGTCGGCGTTGATGGCGCAACCATCTGGAACTACTTCAATGTGGATCACACCTTCATCAACATCACCTTGTTCTAGAACCTCTCATGTTTGACCACGTCTCCAGAAGGTTGCCACGGTTCAACCACTGGTTTATGTAGACTGGATTACATAGAAAGATCCAATTTTTATCGCACGTTACAATTTGCTTGATGTCTGGCTCACCAAACCTCTGATCGAGTAGCTAACGGCTCACATCAACCTGCCTTTGAGCTTCTACCTGGATCCTTTCATGAGATAGCACTCGACAACTCCTGTTGACCTTACAGAATTCGACAAGTTTTCGATGCATGGTTGCGTACCTAACTCATTCGACAATCTGCACGTGCTTGTTTGGGTACTCGTTTCGATGGATTAGCATCGACCTCTGGATCTACATTCGCAAATCTTCCAGAACGTGACTTATCTTGAAGGCTGGTGTCTCCTGCATTGAAGCTCTTGAACTATTTCCTGATGGCAGTTAATCCGACAGTACCTGGGTCTTATACAGCACAAATTTCAACAATTGTGGCTTTTGGTAATATCCTTCAGGGTATTTTTTCATCCATGTTCAGAAGAGAATAAAATGTTAGAAGGACATGTGCCCAATTTTGGACTAGTGTCTACCTTTCGAAAATCCACGGAAACACCATTGGTTGGTCTCAACGTGATCACCATGTGTCTTGGAATAGCCCTGCACCGTAACTTCCATTGTAGAAGGCTACGACGGACTACAGGAAATGGAATCCTCTTCCACTCCTCCTTACATGCTATCAACAGACCCCGGGGAGTGGTGACATGACGTGATGAAAGTCCCGTTTTAGTAGGACAAACCTACACAAATCCATAGGACTGGCATCTAGTGACCACCGGTATATCGTGAAATGGAATAGCCTGAATGCCAGTGTCTTGCGCCATCTGCTTCAGAAAGTTAGGGGTAGAAGGAGACGTATGGGATGAAGCCTTATCCATATGCAAAGAGACTTGATTGTTGGCATTTCCATACAAACAAGGCAGGTCGTCTATATAAATTGGGGTCAGGATATGTAGCTGAAAGAAGGCACAATTTAATTTAAACTTTTTAGTGACCTGACGAATAGTTAACTTGCGTCGATAGCAGTATCCCGCAAAAACTATGAATACTTTCTAGAAAGTTACTTTGAAATTACTAATGAACTCGGGACGGGGTTTTGTTTCGCGTGAAGTGTAAGTGATCGCTCGAATTTCACCACAGTCTGATAAATACAACCATGCCACATCTAGTGTGGCCACATACTTCCACTTTTTCCTAGATAAATAGCGTTCGAAGAGGCACCTACTCTTGATCTTCCTCTCACACTGGTGGACCGCATTTAGGTAATGTCCACAGCTTTTAAAGACCTTTCGGAGGTTCAACTCCTTACGCAGGTTGCGGTTCACAGTTGACTGTGCTACGTGGAGTCGTGTATCCATCACACGTTGCGGAGGGGAATTTTACAGAAAGGCCATTCCACGAAACCTATGAGACACACGCAGCGTTCCTAGTCCCCTTCGTGGATTATTGAATCGCTGGCAATTCTTGTTTTTTATGGCGATTAATTATGTTCTTGATAGTCGTCGAACCGAATGCACTTCCATGTTCTTTGCACTGTTTTTGACTTTTAGACACCGAATATTTGGCTTGGTAAAGTGCAACTACGTAGCCCTCCACAAACGGGTTGACCTTTGGAGCCAAGATGTACACAAGACTCACTACTACAAACCTCTGGCTTTCTCCTGCGCCTTTAGCCAGCTATTCAGTCCATTCTGTGAGCAACAGGGACGATACTAAGATTCTACGGCATCATAATGTAGCAACTATGTGGAATTGGAAGTGTCCTCTAAGCAGTTAAAAAGAAATAAAGAGTATTGATATTGATAATGGTCGTTGCAAAACTCGTCTCACGTAACAGAACGCTCATAAGGAGACAAGTCAGACTCTCTAGAAACTAATAGTCTAGGGCTACCATACGTCCTGGATTTCCCGGACATGTCATCTTTTTGGACCCTGAAATTTGCGTCCGGGCGGGTTTTTACTTTCTGTTCAAATGTCCAGGTTTTTACTTTTATCCAATCATCATAGGTCAGAGACTTTTCGAATCATTAAAAGTCTGATGTTGGCAGTACTGGACGATGCGCTAAGCGGTAGTCGTTTGTTGTTACAGTTTCAAATTCCGATCCATGTGATTTGCAGCTTTGTTTTATAAAGACTTTCAGCTTTTTTTCCCTTCTTTGTCGCACGTATCTACATTACTCTAATGCTTATAAAGAAGGTATTCTCACTAATTATGACCTATAAATTGTTATAAGGTGATAAATTCTGAGATTTATGTAATGTTTTTGTGTTTGTGAATAAATTGATGGTGTGTGTGGCTTTCGAAGAAAATGTCCTCTTTTTAGCATTTCAAAATATGGTAACCGTCTAGTCGTTATAAGCCACAATCTAGATCAAACACTACGTGTTCTTCATACAAAAAATATGGCTACAACATATCTGTAGAATACAGCTAAAAGTATACAAAATGCTCTAAGATTAAATGTATGCTTTAAAGGAACTTGCTTTGTTTCTTCGTGACTTCTAAGCAGGATGCTGTGATGAAATCATCAGATTACAAAACTCAGCAGTTAACGCTTGAGAAAAATTCGTTTGTACACGACAAGCTAGTATTAACACGACTGTACCTTTGGCGCGATATGGTGATTCGTTTCCACACAAACATTTAATGATCTTCAAAGTTTCGGATGGTATTCTTGTGCCTGGGTGAGATGGAATCATGTTAGTTAACGCAGGTATATTGGGCGCGTAGCTTGTTTCACTGTAATATCTTTTTCTAGGCATGATCCTGTATACAATACTATACTTCGGACAGAACCAGGGTTTGAAAAAAAAAGTTTTTTTTAACCAACCCACCTGGACCCAGGTAGGTGTTTTCATTTCTTTTTCTTTTTTTTTTCGGGATTTGGAAACAAAATGTGGACGCAAGTGAATGTAAATCATTGTGCGACCTCAGAACTTCAGTCGGTAACGTTATCACTACTGTTGAATGAGGATGTACCGATTAGTGATACCAGGGGCAAACTGTCCCGACCGGAAACCCGAGAATTCTCTGGTGGGCTCCCGCGGGATATTTTGTTTTGGAAACTTAAAAAACACATTTACTTTATATTTAATACATTCATATTTACTTAATTTCTGTAATTTTGAGGCCTGATCAGTATAATAAAGACGCTTGCAAGTTTTGTTTAGAGCCCACTACCATGTAGGATGCTGAAGGCCTTTGAAATGTGTCTTTTGCGACTCACGCGCCACATCGTCCACTACCACGAGGGCCCTTTGGCTTCCAGTGGGTGGGCTTCCTAATTTCCTGAATGGGCCCTTTGGTTTCCAGTCCGTCCTTAAGTGCTACCAAGATTATTCGAACTTTCGAAGCTCGAGCTCGAATATATAATAATATACGGCTGAAAGCTTCGAATATAAAAAAATGAATAACATGCATTTGTTTCCGGTATTTCAAAGTATTCGAAGTTTTAACAGTCGAAAAGTGGTAACAATAGTATTGGTATCAGTATGGATGATATCGGCCACTTTTTTGATATCGGTCTCTGGAAATGAAAAAAAAATGGTTCCTTACCGATAGTAAAATTTCGAAACAATTTTTCAATTTGTTTAATATAAAGTGACATTCGGGCCACGGTAGTTAAGTGGTAGTACACTCACCTCTGCTGCTTGGGGTGCCCGGTTCGATCCCGGCTCATGCCATGTGGGCTTTGTGGTAGAAAATCACTATGCCTGGGTTTTCTCTGGGTTCTCCCATTTCCTCTTACTTTCTCAATTCCACCAATTCACCCATCATCATCCATTAGGTCTGAGCCAAAGTTGTCTAAGGGTCTTAAAACAAAGTGACATTCGACTTCGAGAGTTGAATTTATTTATGGCCTTTAAGTATGTATGGATCAGGCCTTCATATGTAGAAGAACGGCTACGGAAAGGAGTCGACTAGGGCACAAGTTAAACGTATCATCCCGACATTTGCCTGATGTGACAATTAAAAAACCGAGTAATCGAACCTAGTGTCTTCCGAATTTGAAAATAAAATACTACCAGTTTACTACGCTCGTTCGGTACATTCGACTCCGTAGTGGATCCCTTTAAACTTAAAATCTGAATTAAATTTTATTTATGGTACATTTATATGGAAATGTACTTTATTTATATTTGAATTATTCTATTCAGATTGTCTTGAAGTTCCGTGCGCGTAAAGGATGAGCTTCCCTACTTTCTTACTATCGGGAAGATGCCGATTGTTTAGTGATTTGTACTGTGCGTCACACGAAGTACATAAGGGATTTCCCAATTTTCTTGTTATCGGGAAGTCCCAATTGATCCTAAGTTACTTCTTTGCACCACACAAACATTTATGCTCAAGAGATTTTTTTTATTATCGCGGCAATCTCAATTTTGCTTTCGAATTATTTAGTAGTAAGTCTTCATTGCGTTCGCCTTGCTAGCTTCTAAAAATAATTTAGAAATTGATGAGTCATTATCGAAGTGAAGATGTTCTTTCATATATACCAATTCTATTCTGTATTATGTACTAGTGTCATTGTAGTGATGTTATTCTATGCTATCAAACGTGAATGTTGCAAAGTCAACAATATATTAAATATTCACAAATATAGAAATATGTTACATGATGCAAAGTACAAAATGTAATATTGTGTTCAAAGTACGTGCAAAATGCAAAACCTATTGTTTAATATGCCTATTTAATTGAAGGGTATGAATATATACAATATATAACATATCACATGCGTGAACACATATATAAAGATAAAAATTATTCAAATTAAATCAAAGGTAAAAATGAGCCCTTCAACGGATACACAATTTACGAACATTTAAATTTATTTAAAAACAAGAGACGCCTTTACAAAGTTAAAAATCAAATTGTATTTCTAATAATTATATCAGAAAAAGTTTCCATCAATAATATGGGAACTCATGGTAATCTCAATTCTCAACAAATAGAAAATAAAAGTACATAAGAAATATTTGGTAAAACAGGTCTCCCCAAAGAGTGTTTTAACATTTTCCCAAAGAAAATTGGACAAACAAGACCTCTTCCACCTGGAGGTCACGACAACATATAAAATGAAAAAAAAAATCAAAGAATTCTTCCTTTTCCTTAATTTGAAAAAGTCACCACATTGAAAATACCAAAGGGAAATAACAAAATTTATCAATTAATAATTAGGCACGTAATATGGAAAACATATTTTAAATACGTGATTAAAGATTGTTTTAGAAAGAACAGAAGTGAACATTGGTATGTATGTAATTTGGAAAACAAATTGTATGAGACAGAGACACAAGGACAATTCTCAAAATTACCTTCTTAAGTAATATTCCCTTTTCCCTCTATTATAGTTTTGAAAGAAAGAAATCACGCGAACTGTGTGTGAGCTCTCAAAATTACAAACAATAAAACTGTATGATTATCTTGAGGGTAGTTTTGACTCTTTGGTCAACCAGTCAATATCAAGTCCGAACAGTTAACTTACTCATTACGCTTGTGTGTTAGAAAGTGACCATAGTCCAATTTTATCTAAGTTTATTGTTGGACTTTATAGAACCAAAACATTCGTGTGCCTTCAATGAACTTTACAACAATCACGAACTTTAATATATTTGTGTGTAATAGGATAACTAGAAGAAGAAGAAGAATGTGAAAGTGTTATTGACAGTATTAAGGAACTTTTATTTACCTTCGCAGTTTTGAAGACAGAGACTTCTACAGTAAATAAAAGAAAAGATATGTGTATCAGGACATGATTATGAAATATAAACGTAAACAAATTGCTCAAATCTAAGTTCGATCGATAAATGGAAAGACTATTAGCTATGAAAGTAGTTCATTTAATCAAATAAAATAGTAAAATGTCAGTTCTTATTTCAATATCCTATATCAGCATGTACTTACTCCCTTAGTTATTAGGTAGTTAGGTCTTTTAGACAAGTTTCATGTTGTATCTTCAGGGAAAAGTAAGTATCTCCAAGTGTGTCAAATATGTGCTTTTCTATTGCCAGATATATATATTTGGCAAGTACTTTCACCCTTTACGTCCGTCCTAAGGCTGGGGAAAAGTCCACCCAGTATCAATCTAGCCTAAGCTAATAAAATTATTAGAATCGATTTACTAAGGGACAATTTCAACCTAATACCTCGTTCATCTATCCAACATCAATCAGTACCTAATTGAATCTAGTCCGTGCCATCGCATTGTAACCCAACTCCTACTTCGAACCTATCACTCGAATTCAAAGGAGAAATCTGTGCTAAATTAGGTACACGACGCACACCTTTTTGTGGAGGGGTAGCACCACAAGTCCTAAATTCCAGAGGTCCTAAATTGCACAAGTCCTAAATTTCAGAAGTCCTAAAAGGCAAAAAGCCAGTTCTCTGCATTTTGCAGAAGTCCTAAATTGCATAAGTCCTAAATTGCACAAGTCCTAAAAGACGAGAAGCCAATTTTCTGGATTTTGCAGAAGTCCTAAATTGCAGAAGTCCTAAATTGCACAGGTCCTAAATTGCA
>JAGDQP010006353.1:59447-72819 GCA_022664845.1 Lepisma saccharinum | reverse complement strand
CACATTAGTCCTAGTATCTGTATCTTAAGGGAAAATCCACTTAATTTAATTGAACAGGTCACGCTTTAATTGCCTTGAACGTTTATTAGCAAGAATAAATATGCTAGAGGCACGGGATTTTTTATTCGTTTAAAGAGTTCAAAACCATCACCTGAAAGTCAGTATCAATCTCGTTAGGAGTGTATTTGAATTGAATTTTATTTATAGCCTTTAGTCATGTTTTGTTTACATTAGGCCAGGATGGGGAAAGTAGAAGAAAGGAAGGAACTGTCCCAGCATCAAGCCGGTGGAAGAGCGCGAAAACTGGAAAAACATCAGCCAAGATGGCCTATTGGTGGGTTCGAAATCAGGTGTTTCCCAATAGGATAGCAACTAAGGAATGCCAGCTCGGCTCTCGCTTTAGGTGTAATGAGATGTTCGCCAAGGGACGCCATTCTTCAGACGTATGACGAGCTTAGTTAGACCTTAGATGCCAGTAATTTAAATGTAAATTAAACTAAACTTCAAACTACTCTAAAATTGTGCACTGCATCTGAAAAATCACTGAAAAATTGTTCGAATAATAAATTTTGAAGCAGAAAATAAGTTTAATTTAGGGAAGCCTGGAAACGGAAAATGTCACGAAGAATATTTTAAACAGGTCATCATCTAATTTCATTTTTTTTTCTCTCTATCCATTGCCTTCCTCTAATAGTAATATTAAACTTTGAGGACTCAGCATGTATAAAGGTCCTTCAATGCTGGTTGTGTCTTTATGCAAATAATTTTTGGGTTACTTTTCATTTACAAGACCTACCTAAGCCTAGAATATAAGCCTAGTTATTCTTTTCACTTTTATTTCCACGGGATATCATTTTCATCACTGATTTTGACTTTATGGCATTTAGGCAACTTTCGTTCAGTAGCTACCATCCCAAGTTTGGAGGTGGCATCCCTGCATTTGCTTAGTGTAGCTTACGAAAAACATCAATCAGGATGGCGGTCGCTGGGAACAAACCCAAGACCTTTCGATTGCTAAACCGACGCTCTACCAACTGAGTTACGGCTGTTCGGTCCCCGCTACTAATGCACTGTACATACATTTGAATCCATCTAATATCGGCATTGGAAATGTGCGTATCAAACCACAAATTATAATAATGCAACGTTACGTCGATGAGTATAGTACTCTGAAAAGGAGGACAGAGTCTCAGTTTAAATCCCTACGCTGCGATAGTTCATGCAACTGGAGTTTTAGTTTATTCCATTCTTCCTGCTTCACATTTAAAAGGCAGAATGTTCGATTTGAAAATTTTAAGTTAGGCAGTTATTTAGTACTCTCTTCTCAGTTAATGACCTTTATACAAATAAACAATAAATATACTGTATAACTACACTATGCCAGTCTAGTACTTTATTCTCTGTTCTACAAGTGGAAAATAATTCTACAAAATTAGCTTTGCCACTGCCGAATTACTTCTTGTAAATGAAATATAGCAAAGTACTGCATTTTTCTTGGGCATATACTAACATTTCTTGGGCGTGTTTGTTGTTCCCACGCTCAGTCGTCGGGGAAATTGGTCATATCTTCAACTATATTTATATTTATAGTGAGTCCAAACTTTTAGCAGTTAATTTCTCTACAAATATTAATCAATATTTAATATGATTATAAGCAGCATTACGGGTAAACCAGTCAGTCCAGTAAATTCGGGATGAATTGAGAATGGGTACATTAATGATTTGGATGCACTTCACTTATGATTTTGGCCACGAGCCGCCACTGGTCAATGCTTCGTAACTTGTTTTTTGCTGATTGGTGTGAATCAGCCTTCTTCTCCTTTTGCTGGGAGAACTGCTCTCCCACGCCATGTTAGTTCAGTTCCAATTTTAAAGACGAGACGAATGGACGTATGGGCTTCCCGTCATCTGTACTTCATACGCCCTGTCTACGAGAGGTAGATATAAACACCAAATTTAGTCTACATTCTGATATTTCGGCTAATTTCGTCCTTTCCGGAAAATTATATTAAATCGTATTAAGAAGAATTAGAACCGATAAAAGTGCTACCAGGACTTTTTCAGCGACATTATTTCGGAATTTTCACCTCATTAAAATTCATTATTTTGTTTTGAGATTATTTATCGAAATGTACAATATGTTCTAAATTTCAGTATGGGGCCGCTATTAACCGAATTCTTACATTACAAATATCGGTTCGTTAGATTTTAATAATCATATGCCAATTTCTCGTCTCCAGTTTTCCAAATCCATTCGAAATTCCCTGTTAGCCATGTTTGACTGCTACCGCTTGTGTTCATTACTTAATCAAATTAGCAACATGTCTGTTCGACTATCTTTGCGTACCGTTTAAATGTTAATAGTAAATTTTATATAATTCGACATGGTTCGATAATCTTGGTTTCAACTCCAGCCACTATTCTCCGATGAAAAAGTCATATTTTATAGTATTATTTTGCATTTTCCAGATTTATTCAGAATCTTTTGTATAAGGTAGTAATCATCTGTAATGACGTCACGCAATTATTAGAGCGAAATTGATTCTTTCTGCACCATGTATTTTGGACTAAAACTTTTTTCGTGTAAGTAATACTGTAACATAACTTTTCTAAATTAAATAACAATATTTTGGAAATAATTTGTGAAAATATCAACAAAATTTATTAATTATTATAGAAATTATGGACATTTATGTATGACTACGTAACTTTCAGTTCTGCTTATTAATTCAATGTATACCAGCGATTCAAATTTGTTTGTTCCTACAACTCAACAGTAATTCTGTTCAAATTCTTATTAAACTATCATATCCGAAAGCGTGCATATGTAAATTCAAAGCAATAAATTGAAATTCTGAAATTTTTATATTTCTTCGAAAATATCTTGAGTTTATGTTCAGTGAACGTAGTATAGAAACCTCTCAGTTAACCAGGTACGATCTACGGCATTAGTTGATAATCCTCTTACAGTGTATAGTAATATTTATAATGTGCAGTGAGTTATTTAATGTTTGACTTGATATTTATTGGAATTTAGCTAGTAATCGTTACGTGAAGTTGACAGCAATTGATACAAAATATTTCTGTGTTTCGGTAAACCTATCGTATTGAGTGATGTGATTTTAATTAGATTAGATCGGTTCGTAAATCCGTAGACCAGTGGTAGGATTCTTTCGCCAGCTGAGATGTGATAACTTGCGAAAGGAACTATATATTGAATTTCTGGTTATTTCTACGTTGACATAAGGAGTGACTCCAGCATGTGATTTGTGTGAATAAATATTATTTGCATTTGTGCGTTATGACACTACGTTTGGATTGAGTTGCGACCGTCATTCGTTTGTGTTCGTTCGTCTTTATTTCAGGAATTGCGATTCCAGACTACCGGTATGGGCCCTACTAAGGTAAAGGTAAGACATGGTCTTTTGCCACCCTGTAGACTTCGAAGTGAGTAAAGACTCAGTATGAGTCACATATGAGTCGATATGCGTATTATCGTATGAGATTATTTCCCAAGTAAAGATTTGCGTTTTTTCTTTCTTAATCTGTCGCTAATCTGAACCAGCTGGTACTTCAGAGTATGAACTGACGATCTAATTAAAAGATTGGAGGTGTCGCCTTACCGGTATTTCCTCCCTCGATCTAAATTAATTTTTTTTACAGTGATCACAAGGATCTGGAATCCTCTTTCCCAGATATTCTTAAATCTGGAAGGCATTTCTGCGCCGCTCGTCTGGGGTGTAGAAAATGTTTGGAGCTAGAGGTTAGGTTAGATGCGTTGCGTGGGTACTCTAGGCTCCTGGCGACCCTATTTGTCTGTGTGATCCTCTTTTGGGATCAATAGGTTGGGGACGTTGCAGTGAACGATTAGGGCTACTAAGAACAGTGAGTCCAGTCTTTATCCAAATGCAGAAATGCATTTATTTGTTCATAATTAGTAACGTGAATTTTGGATTAGTTGTACATTTTGAGATTAAGAAAATGCTTAACTAAATCGCACGGAGTAACACCTTGCGCAGTCCCTGACACATACGTGGAATTTTGTATTTTACTCACATTAGACTAGAAAGAGAAGAATGTGGATGATATTTCAAACCTTGATGGCAAGGTTCTAGAACACTAGCCCCCCTCCACTTCCAAGTGTCCAAGTCAAGAAAGTGTTCTTTTTTTAAAAGTATTTCAAAAGAAGTGACATTATTCTCTACATATGATACTCCTGCAACCGGGCCAGCATTCTAGAACCTTCCTCTTTTACTGGCAGTTTTTGGACTGCTGGTTGTCGCTAGGTATTTATATTAAAGCGTACGGTACATACAGCAGAATAACTAGCTGTCATAAAGTGCATCATAACCGAAGTAGCTTATATAAATTGCTATATAAAACTTTAAATATAATTTGCTGTTTCTAATCCCAATTTGAGCGCGTAAACATGACTACCAACCTGGTCAATTTAATTTAGCAAGTTAGAAAAAGCTTAAGAATTCAATTTGTACGAAATAAATATTTATTTTAAACTCTTGTAATGCCACATTAAAATGGTCTTGTTCCTAACGCCAGAGTGATGTTTATATGAAAATAGCGATTCAGCTCTCTCGCCTCGCAGTGCCGTATTTCGGTGCAAGAAAACACACAACTATATATATATATATATACTGTATATGCATCTCTAGCGCACCATAAGTTAGATGAAATGTATTTAATACAACTAATATGTTTTTCTAACATCTTACTATTCTGAAGCAGGGAGTGAAGTGATGATGATTTCCTGATATTTCATAGTACGTATTATTATACTCGTACATAACGCTGAAACTTTCTGCTTGGGAAACCATTTTGCCTATACTAGCACTTCCGGCTCAAGTAGAGCGTGAGATACCTTGGCTCGAAAAAATGGCAGCGGCTCAGTGTGAGCCGGAAGTAGTCAGTGGCATTCAAAGGACAAATTCACTGAGAGCTCATTGAGTGCTCAGTGAGCCCTCATCCTTTGAATGCCTCCATTGTCTCGCATCACGTAGTATACTTTTGTTATCTCTGGAGCCTGTCATGGCACCACTATCACAAACTCCAGTAAGGCAGTAGACCTGCCTATCTGACTTGAAATATTGTTTTAAATTTTAGAGATGAATGTAGGTTGTATGGAAAAACATAAAAATGCTTTAATGGGCCAGTATGGAAATTTTGAACACGTTTAGGTAAATTTCAATTTAATATTAGATTTTACATCCTTTCTTAGGAACTTTTATTTTAACTTTTGCCGCCCTCTAAACGTGCCGTCCGGGTCCCCCTTTTGCCCCCTCTAGATTCGACACTGGTTCTCATCAGGGGGTAGTTTTATTCTGTTTAGGTTTGAAATGAGTTACAAACAAACCTTCATGTAACTGTATTTTATTTAACATTATACACAGTTAATTTTGTGCCCGGTAGATGGTAGAGAAAAATATTATTATATAGATGTATTGTTACAATTAATTTCATGTTTGCATATTCTTCAAAAGTGTTATACACTTAAGATGTAGTAAAATTAACAATTCCTTACACCCATATTAAAAGATTTACAAAATTTGTTGTTTCAAATCGCTCGGGACAAGTATACAATTACCTCTCTTCACATTCCGTCTCCCCATTAAGTTTTGCAAATCGCCGCCCTGCGCTTACAATACAGTGATAACTTTGCTGGCTAAGGTAGTTTAATGTTGTAGGTATCAAAAGAACATTGAAAGTCATTAATCGTCTATAGCCTACTTCTCAACATCCCATACATAACCATATTTAAACCTTTAACAAGTCTTTTTGTGAACATCTGGTGTGAATAAGTTTGCGCGTTGTTTGAACAATGAATTTTTACGCCACACTGGGAGTTTGTGTCCGTTTTACGATAAAAAATTCACTGATCGTATTAAACTGTATAATATTTATAAATGCCTTACCGGAATTCATTAGAAGACACCCAAAAGTTGCACATGATACATATATTGCACAAGCTTCTGAGAACATGAGCACAAATCCTTCTCTGGCTGCTATGCACATATAGAAGGTAGAGCAGTTGTGATCCTGTAAAAAATACTTATTACTAGGATATGAGTATTATAAATATATACAAGAAACGGCTAAGAAGTTCATTCATATAATTTTGATGACAAAATCAGAATTAATCTTTCCGTATACCAGAAAATATAGTATTGTTAAAAAAAAACAAACAGCGCCGACTAATTAAGTTGAATTGCTGCTAGTTTTTTAAAAATCTTTCACAAGTGATGGAGCGGAATACACAATACTAACAAATTTTCAGTCTCTACCAGGGTTGACACCTGTCCCGATTCTGTCGGGACCGTCCGGACATCCGGCCCCTTGTCCCGCGTCCGGATTCAATATTTGTCGGGATGCAGATTGTCCCGATTTTCATTGTTCAGAATTGAAGCATAAAAATATTTTATATTTATAATTGTGTACTCATCAAACTCCGCTTGTTATTTCTATGATACACATGAATATGATTTTAACTTTTCCTATTTCTTTACTTCTTGATCTAGTTTCTTCTCCGATTCATGTTTTTCAATCTTCGGTTCATAAAACCAGAAGATTCAGCACAAGAAGGCGCCTACATGTAGAGTTTTAGAGAAAAATTCATTTTTTACATTATTTTCTTTAGTTCACAATGGTTCGTGGTGTCCTCAAATCTTGCAACGTTAATTTAACTCATTTCCCAACTTCACACTATGTTGAAATTTTGCATGGCGACGTAAGGCGGGTGAAAATACAATATTCAATTGTTACTTTCACACATTTATAAGTTTCAAAAGCATATTTTAATATATATTTTTAAATATGGACTTCTTTATCCTAAAATAAATACTAGCTTGCAACTAGCCTTGGTATCACTGGTTGCAGCACACTTTAGAATTTGGATCACAAAACATTTAGCTTGAAAAAATGTATCCGGACACCGAAAAATTTTGTTTATGGATGAATAAAAAGAAAATCATGGAGCGCGTTCTCATATACAGTCACTTTATAAATTATTAAACTGGCGCGCCTCATTCTTTTCTTTTTAGTCATGCATAAACAAAATTAATTTTTACTTTTTAGTACTATTGTTTAAGAAAAGTAAGTCTTTTTAAAGTTTTTTTTAATTATTTTTTTTTAGTATTATTGATACTTGCCTCTGCATGTTTATCACTTTCAAAACACACGATTATTTTCGGTATTTCTTATAAGTTGATATGTATAGGGAACTTTTCAGGTAAATTAATTATTAAAAGTTACAGGTTGAATTCAAAACTAATTTTGCATCTTCCCAAGAACCTTAGGCAAAATGCAAATTTGTATAGCTTAAATTATAAAATTTTACTATTGTCATACACCTTCCTTATTGACGGTGTGAAGGAGATTTTTTTTTAAAAAAATGTGATTGTAAAGGTAAATTGTTAACAAGGAAAACTACAATCTATTTTAGCTAAATCGGTATTACATTTTGAAGTCCCTAAAAGACAATTTTGAGGCGAAAATGGTAGTTTATTCTTGGAAGAAAGGGATTCATTTAGGCGTTGCGTCCGGGTAGCTCGAGCACCCCCTTTTTTTGATCGTGCGGAATTAGCAAAATTTTACGTCATTATAGAATGACAAATAGTATAAATTTCATACTCAGACACACTTTGGACCGCCTCGAAAGCCCTTGGACCCTCCCAAAACCAATTTCTAAATACGTACCTGAAAGTACCCCACGACCTCCTATGTACTGATAGTCTCAGACACCGGTACAGAACCTGTCCTGATTTTCTTGAACAGAAAGGTGGCAACCCTGGTCTCTACATTTAAACAAGCTATATTTTGACATGGAGTCAACCCTTCATTGGTGCTAGTAACACAATTTGTATATCTACTGAATTTTTGAATATCGTGGTAATGGTTGAGAACTTTGTCGAGATAACAGTTGACTAGAAGATAGACGAGATGGCGGTGTGACGTGAGATTGTATGCAGTGACAGTCACTGTTATAGAAGTACGATGCTCCTCAGTAGAAAAACTATCCACTTTCCTGTCTTAGCTATTCAAGGATCATCTCCACGCGAATGTTTTCTTACAGTTAGTCCATAGTAAAGAAAAGCTCATCATCGTCAGGAATCTGCCTCAGTAGTTTTGAAACGATGTCCTTTTCTTGTTTTTGATCGCTATTGGATTAGTTTTACCATTAGCTGACAGGTGAGTTTTTGTTTCGTGTGTCACTTGTATATAATGCATTTTGGAATGGTCCACATCACGATTTACAACACTGTCCTTTCTTTTATTGACTAATTGCACTAATTGACATTTTCAAAATGTGAATAGATTTAATACCAAAATTACTGATTTAATGATTTAATGAATTAATTGTAACAGTTAAGACAAGGCGTTACTGAAATCTGGATAAAGAACTAATAGAAATTACTTTACACAAATATCTAATAACTACAAGGTAATCATAATTAATAGACGACATTGTAGTTCTAAAACTAGGGAAAGTGGATGCTTCCTTGTAAATAAAAATGAATTTTTATTTTCAGCAGATAAATGTCCCAACCATAGATATAGAAGTAATATAGGTTACATCTCAGTTGCTGACTTGGAACCCACCTCAATATCATTACATTACAGCCTCCTGGAAGCTTAATAGATTCCAGTAATATTACTCATGGCGTGTTTTTTAGATTTATTAATAAAAATGTCAGGTGCATTCTGTCCAGTGTGCGAATTAAACTTTTTTAGCTAGAAGGGATAAAACCTAACACACGGATTTCAACAGACAACCTCTCTCTCTCTCTCTCTACATATATTGGTCTACTGCTCCCACAGTCCCACGCTGACCATACGGGTTGGGAGAGGAGAGCCTAAGCTATCACTGTGATCGCCATTATCTTTTATTCATAGCAACTCCCCAATTGCATCACGATGCTGGGTGGGCACCATTGCAGACCCACACGCCTTGGAAAAAATGCTTGGCCGGGAATCGAACTCGGGACCCCTCAGTCCGTAGACAGCAACGCTAACCACTATACCAAGGGGCGGTCGCTCCCTCTTTCTCTCCCTCTCTCCTCTTCCGAAGGGAGTAATTGGTCTACTGCTCGCACGTGTTGGGACAGGAAAGCCGAAGCGCTTAGCTTTGATCGCAGCTGTCTTTTATTCACAACATCTCCCTAATTGCATCACGATGCTGGGTGGGCACCGTTCCAGATCCTCCCGCTTTGGAAAAAGATCTCTTGGGAGAGTCGGAAATCGAACCCGGGACCCCTCGATTAGCAGTCAGCGACGGTAACCACTAGACTAGCGGGGGGGGGGGAGTCCCATTTTTCAATAGGAGATTACTAAATCAAACCAATCATATTAAATCTTTCGCTTTAAGCTACTTCATAAACATCACAAAAGAAATGGCTTCCAAATAGGCTTCTTGGCTGCTAGTAAAAGTTTATATACCCTTGGCACTTACACGAAAATAGTTTCAACTTCTGCCAAATAATAATGTTCCGTTTTTGTATCTAATCTTGATCGAAACATCTTCTATGGGGGAGAAATTTATCCCTGGCAGAAACGAAAAATAAATTTGTCAGAGTGGGAAACTTATTTGCTAGGGGGGGGGGGAATCACAGGCATCCCCCGTTAATTCACTGATTTTGTCACGCGATTTTAATGAACCGGGTATTGACTGAACAACAGGAATGATAACTTCTAATCATTTCTACATTAAGAAAAAAAAGCAGGGGCTCTATTAGTCTCTTAAATTTGAAACAACTAAATGAATATTACTTGTCAAAATAACAACTTTAAAGTGCTTACATTGAGAATTCAATCATTTGTAAAACGGCGCATCTTTGGTCAAAATCGAATCGATTCATCATCCTTATGTATTTGTGTTTGAACTAAGTGTCATGAACCCGTATGAGTACCCAATTAATCAAACAATAATAGAAGAAAAATATTGCTTCTAACAAGTGAATTTTAATGGTGTAGTTCAATACTGCATTCAGCTTTAAAATAGCGTAAGATTACAAAATAACATAAATGTGCAAGCGTATATGTATTGGTTGTACACATTTATAAATCAAGCTTTGTATAGAAATGTACCTAAGAAGAACGTTAATTGCAATGATGATAAGAGTTATCGTGATTCATGGATTAGTACAGGATTTAAAAAATAATACAATAATTAAAAAATAAGTTAGGTATTACGAGTACATCAAGTTTAGATAGACAGAAGACCCAGTGAGGCATAAAAATGTGTATGTTCAAGAAGTTTAGTAAATAAAGAATATAGGTCAGCACGCAATCGTTACTTCAGCTCGCTTGAAGATAGTATTCATGACAACTCCAATTATTTATGGTATAAGCTGTTTTACAAGGCTGGTATAAGCGTTTTCTCACTGAGTCCCTGAAATGGTTTATATATATTAAGCCTACGGCGTACTGATGTACCCTTAAAGTAATAAAATTTCATTTGTGAGCAATGTATGCCATAAAATAATGGTTTTCTAAGCAGATTGTTCTTCCGAATATATTTCAACTTGATTTTGATTTTATAAACCATGCAATAATGATACTTTTTAATACCTTCATGTAGCTAGGATTTGAATGTTGTTCAGAAGGACCTTTTGCATGCTGACAATGCCTGTAGATATAAAGTTTCATAATTTCATAAAGTAAAGGTAGACAATATTTTACAAGAACAAATCTTTCCATAAAAATGCTTTTCCTGTAAAAATAATATTTTGTGGCATGTGACCTTTTTCCAATGGACTACTGAATTGGTAACGTGCATGTTGAAGTAAGTCATGACATTGTCATGCCACGGCAATGATGACGTCACAGGTGCAAGGCAAGCCATCTCCAGTTAATCATGTTGGTCTATAAGCAAATTCAGTGGACTATTTAAAAAAAAGTATACTGGAAGAAGAATAAATTCTGCTGATTCATTACCGAGATACAGTTATTTATTGCCGCACATCTATTTGGGCAAGCACGATGAAGTGATAAGACCACTGCGGAACTATGTTGTACTTATATTGAACAAAACAGGCAGTTTTGCACTTACATTTACACATCCAATCACCACAGTTCTTTTAGTTCTCCTCTTGGGGAGTGGGTTCTCCTACTGGAGAATCCGCCTAAAACAGTTAGTGGGAAGCATTACACACTCAAAATTGTTCTCTTTTGCAGAATCTGTTGTTTTTTTATTCTACGAATATAACCTTCATTCAAGGTCTTATACCCCTATTTGCTTGGTGAAAACGCTGTTAAAACATCACTCAAAGTGACGTCTAAGTAGCATTCGAATCTTACACTTTCTCCATAGCTAAATATACATCTACGTTTCGCTACCTTTATCACTACGAACGGGAGCAGGATTGAAAAGAGGTATTTTGATGTATATTTAGCTGCAATGTGATTCTCTTTGTTGACCTCACATGTCACTACCATCGGCGGCGCTCCCAGACGTCTCAGAGATTTATGGCCATTTCGAAATCATCACTTCAATAGCGATTACCCAGTCTGCAGTTACGTACGATTCTCCCTACAATCTCAGGGGAAACGTCGTGCTTCTTGTTCTCTTAATTTCCACGTCGTACTTATTCTCAATAGCAATAGAAGTTAGTTCCACTAGATAATCTTCAAATGGAGCGCTTTGTAAATAGTATAACTCCCCTCTCTATGACCTCATCATTCTTTATTCCATTTCAAACGAATTTGGTCTATTTCCTTCGAGCATAATATTAACGTTGTTTTCATATAACATAGGAGAAGGTCTTAGCAAATCTTTTTTCAACAGAATATGGATCACCGTTCAGTATAATGAATCCGAACAAAAACACCAGAGGTGCAAAAAGTGGAGCCAAGTTCTTTAGCCCTAAAAAGGTGTGAAATGGGAGACGGATGCGCCAAGTTCCTTTGTTCCTGTTGCATGCTGTCACCAAGGAACTTGGCTCATCCGTCTCCCGTTTCACACCTTTTTAGGGCTAAAGAACTTGGCTCCACTTTTTGCACCTCTGGTGTTTTCGTTCGGATTTCACAGCTTTTTGTACGTGTATAATATATATACTTGCTCGCTCGGTCTCGTTTAGGTCCTCGCCCCCCGTAGCTGGCTGCGCCCCCAACTTCGAGTTTTTGGGTACTTACACCCCTTTATCGTAACCACTCTTCAGGACACTGTGCTTCCATGTTGCAGATTTTTTCCCATACCCACCACCCGTGGGAATGAGATATTTATTGAAACATAGGGAAGCTTTGCCATATTTATTGTAACCTACTTGTGATGATACAGCAAATTTTGCTTCCTGCTGGCGGCCCTAAAATCCACCACCACCAACCCTAAGGCTCGAACATCATCTGGTGTTTTCCTCGGATTTCACAGCTTTTTATACGTGTATATATATACTGGGTTCGCCTCGCTGGGTGTGCTGCCCCAGAATTCCGTGTGCCCCAACTTCAAATTTCTAGGGCTACGCCCCCTTTATTGTGATCAGACTTTCTGGGGACAGTGCCCCATGCTGTGCAGACCTTTTTCCATATCGCCTCGGGGGCTGCACGCTCATAGCGGTGGTTTGATCTATTTATTGAAACATTTTCGTGATGGTTCACCTTCATATCAAATTTCGTTTCTCTAGCTTCAGTGGTTTGGAAAATGGTATTTGGGCGGTATGTTGAATTAAAGAAAGCGATTTTTAAAAAGTTTTCTTACATTGCCGTTACCTACTTGTGATGGTACACCTTCATACCAAATTTCGTTTCTATAGCACGAATGGTGTGGAAAAAGTTTTTGTGCGGCCATTTTGATCCAAGTTAACAACTTTTTCAAAAATGTAAATTATTCCTAAACTACTCTTGTTAATACACCTTTATGCCAAATTTCGTATCCCTAGTTCAAACGTTCTGGAAAATGGATTATGAAGTCAGCCATTTTGGATTCAAAATGATGTCTTTGCAGATATTTTGTAATCTACTAGTGATGATATACCGTCATACTTCGAAATTTCATATTTCAATTTTTAACATCTTTTTTCTTACAGAACCTCAAAATCGCTGATTTGGCAATAAACTCTTGTTCCTGTATAGCATGCTGACGTTTTGTGACACGCGGTACTCGGCTGGATGCACTGCCGTACGTGTTGATACTCGCGTCGCTGCGCCAAGAATCCCACGGCAGGCCGCCCATCGAACTTGAGGAGTTTGGAGGAACTGCGTCTTTTTATCACAACCAGAATCTGCAGTGCACTGCGCCACATGATGCAGATATTCCCTCATACTCCAGAGCGCTGCGTCCGAATGGGGAAACTTCCACATTCTGCCTGTATAACATGCTCCTGGCAGTGCTAACGTTTGTGACGAGTAAAACTTGGTGGGACACGCA
>JAGDQP010006353.1:0-54447 GCA_022664845.1 Lepisma saccharinum | reverse complement strand
CTGACGTTTTCTGACGTGAAGAACTTGGCTCATGCACTGCCGTGCATGTTGATATTTCTGAAAAGAGCTTTCATATTGCCATTGTATTAAAAATCTACTAAATTTCATTAAATGGAGGATAAGTCACATTTCATTTGTAAATCCCATTTGTTATGAACACTGTAAATTAGAAATACAACTAAAATATTATTAAAGATCTTACCAACAGAGATTCGAATTTGCTTTGGAATGCTTTTCCTGACTCAAAAGCTCTGATCGTACTCAATCCTTGTAGAGTAGCATTCAAATGAGAAAGTACAGGACTTCGTGCTAGAGGGATTAAAAAAACTACTTAATTATATAAAAAGAGAAATACAACTAGTATCTTGAAATTATACGCATAAAACTCAATCTGACCAAGACTAGTTTCCATGGAAACAAATAATATGTTTTATATCGTAAAGTACTACTACAGCTTACATTGTCAACTATTTGAAATTAACTCCAAACAATTGTCATACTCACTGAATGTTATTGATTGAAATTGAAATGCGTTGAGATAAAAATTGAGAATATCATCGCAAACTCTTTGGTAGTTGCAGTATCTAAATTATTACTACCATACTTCTTAAAAATGTATCTTGCATGAATATGGTTGGGCACATGGGCAGCATATATTCTTAAGAGTAAGGTAATGTTGACTACTAAGAACCTATAGTTACACAAATTCCGTTCGTTAATAACATGACACTTTAATAATTATCCAGATCTGTATACCATATTTATTTAGCACATACGATTTTTAAAGTAACAGGTTCCTTGTACGTGTTATATTACAAACTTTTCACAAGCGTACTAACTACAATAATTATCCTTATTATTATCGTTTCATATAGTTTCTACTTCTCTTGAGTTTTCTTGAATACACACCATTATATCACACACTTATTTAGACCTTTTTATCTTCGAAACAAAATATGAACTTAGACATTCTCCTCACATCGACAATTTGTCCTCAATTTTAAAATTATTGCAATCTTCTCCTCTTATCTTGAAATAGTAGAATACTTTCGAAGATATATAAAACAACAAGAGTAGATATAAAAATATAATTTGCACTTTAGTATCAAATTTTGAATTTTTTCATCAGTTTTCGAATTTCATTATCAGACACAGAACTTAACATCCATTAACATTATGAATTATAATTTAATATAAACAAATTATAATTTAATATAAACAAATTATAATTTAATAGAAACAAACCTAAAAATAGTATCTATTTTCGCATAATAGTTCTCATCCTCATATTCCTTTACATTGTCTGTGTGATCGTAATTATATTATGTGGTCTGAGAGCATATGGTACTCCTTCCAGGTTTCCACGCATGATGTTCTCATCTATCAACATTAGGTTGGATCCTGTTTGCACTTAACTTTTCTGTAAAACTGACCTTCATTTACAACTTTCATCTCCTTACTTTTCCTTCTATGTTTTCTTGATACTGTTCCCATTCTATCTTCATCTATTCCATTCCATTTCGTTAGGTCATTACTTAATTGAAAATTTTGTTTTACCGTCTAAGAACTAACTTTGGTTCCTTCTTCTGTTTTGATTTCTGTTATAATTAATTTATTATCATTCAAAATCTATATAAAATTGTCAGAATTTTGGGAAATACCACTTGAAGGGTACACAGGAAGAACGATCAAAGCCAATTTTTGAAAGTTGTGAGAAAAAAATGCATTTTATAGTTTAAGTCATTTTTTGCTCTAGGCCATGTCTTCGGCCTCAAAGATGCCCAAAGGGCAAGAAATAACTTTAAATCCAAGTGTTTACACTTTAAAATGCGTATTTTCTCACAAATTGCAAAAAATGGACCTTGATCGTTCTTCCCATGTACTCTTCACTTGTATTCAGCTCTTCTGTATATGTGTCTGTTTGTGTTCTTCTTTCTTTCATTGATATGTTAACCTTTTCTAACACGGTTTGCGGTGAAGAAAACTTCGTTCTAGCACAAATACTTGTATTTTATTATCTGTACGGCAAATTACTTTGTTTCCTTCCCTAGATTTTTCTTTGTTACTAAATGTTAATACTACTTACTAAATGTTACTACTGTTCTTGTTGATTCTTTATTGTGTATTTCATCTGTTCAATGCTAGCCTCAAACTGTTCTTGTGCCAAAGTTCGTGGTTTTTGAAGTAATTCATTACACATACTATTTTTCTTTTGATTGAAAACTAATTGTAAGTGATTTCTGTTAATCACCTCTTTATCTCGCTTCTACCGTTAACAGGTCATCAATACCAACATAATTTATATTAGATTTGTATTCCTTTTAAAACAAATCTCCTTGACTTCTTTCTAGATGGGGATATTTCTGGTAAAACATTATTTATCTTAGTGTCCTTTCCGATTATACCACCGGATGTAGTATATAGTAGTAGATGTAGTCATGTAGTCATATAGTAGTAATGTAGTATATAGTAGTAGATGTAGTCATACATTTGCCTTAGTGGTGAGTAAATCCACAACAAGAACATGCTGTGTTATATTGGTTTTGTTTATAACTCTCTGACGTAATAAAATAATTATATTTTCTATTGGAAACTTGATGTACATAACTATCCCTAAATTAAATTCTTGTGATGTTACTATGTCGCTACATAATTGCTCCTTTAAAGCTACAAACTCAATAGCTTTAGTAAAGGTTGAGTTAGGTTTAGCCAATAATAATTTTCTCATTGTGCTGTTATGAAGCATTTTAAGCATTCCTAATACTAGTTGATCCCGTAGAATTTCTGCAAGTAAATTCCCATAGTTATACTTGCTTGTCCTTTCAGTTGTACAACAAATTCATGGATTGATTGTAACTGAGACTGCTTCAACAAATGAAACTACTATCTTTCTATTATTAGGTTACAGGGATATATAAATTTGTTAATTAGCTACTCGTTAATTACGTTTGTTATTTTTCCTGGTGCCCAAATATTTATCAAGATTTGATATATTTCTTGTCCTAATAGTCACGTTGCGAAATCCTGGGAAATGGGGTATTTACCTCACCATCAAAATCTGCCGATTAATTTTCCCTCACACTGAAATGTTTCCTTGGAGGGTTAAGATAATATAATAAAAATATATATTTAAAACTCATATTAGATACATCGAAGTACGGTTTGAACCATTGCCTGAAGGCTATAAATCGGTTTAGCAATCTACAATCGATGTTGTATCCAACACATCTATTTCAATCGAGGTTATCTAATACGCCTCTAGCTGCAAAACAACAATCTGGTTTGGTTTCGATATTTCTTGAAAATATCTGTTTCCTTGTTTTACAGTCCCCTACATGTTGGTATATTATATATCTTTAGCTTTTCTATTTTTACAACATGCGCTCTCACTCATTCGATTTTGATCAGTAGGGACTATATGGATTTGAAGAAAAACGGATTCATACCGTTAGGAGTTTCTAGATTTTTCCCCAATAGTTCTTCAGTCGATACAGCGAAGACTGAAAAAAAATCCAAACCAATATCATATTGATCTGTTCACGCACCCTTGATTATTATGGACCTTTGATTGAAATAGATTCGGACTAACTATATATATATAATAAGCCTCCCCCTTCATGTCTTAGCGATTTAACACCTTACTAATAGTGTTATAGAAAACGGGATTTCTGATATATTTTGTGCCACATCTATGTTTAGATATACTTCAATACCTGATGATTGCGGATTGTAGGGCTCTAACCAGTTTTGGTGCAACATACCTGACTCTTCGGAATGCGCCACTTATATATAGTATCTAAATTGTTACTACTATACTTCTTAAAGATGTGTTGTGACTGAATGTGCTTGTGGCTGGGCAATGTATGTCCTTAACAGTACAGGTAATGTTAATTACTCAGAACTTATAATTACACAAATCCCGTTCATTTATAACAGATCATCAAGATCTGTATACCATATTTATACAGCATATACGATTCTTATAACAGGCTCCTTCTAAAGGTCCCAAAAGTCTACTAACTAGAATCATCACAGTTACTAGTATATGTTCTCATGGTTCCTATTCATATAGTGTTACCTTAAACTTACTTCCATCATCTTAAATACTTATTCACACTTTGTTTATCTTTGATACGATATAAAACAAAATATAAATTTGAACTTAGTTGGAGCTGATCCATTGAGAGACCTTTATATCCATTGTTCTTTAAACTCACTTGATACAATCAATCCTAACGAAACCCAAATATACCCAAACAAAAGGTAATGTAACGTCGAATACAAAGACAAAAAGTGAAATTATATTAAAAAGGTAAATGTGCAACTAGCTCAAAACACTTACAAAGGAACAGCTCCCAAAATGCCACATGAAACAGTCATGAAACAACGTCAAAGTAAACAATACATACTGTATCAATATTTCGAATTCACTTTCTATAAAATTGGATAATTTACTTAGTTTTCATCGTTTACTTACTCAAAATAATGCTTTTCAAACTTGCAAATGATATGCATTTAACTGAAATTTATTTTAGTTGTATCATCTTATATTGTAGAGATAATATAAATTTATCTTAACCAAAAACAGTCTCTGAAACTCAAGAAAAAGTCAACTATATGCACTTTGGAAGAAAATCAAGTTTAAAATATTTCGATAAGTTTACAAAGTAACACACAACTGATACTAAATAATTTGAGAAGATATGTTGAAATTTTTTAAAAACTAAATTTAATTCAGCAAAATAGTTGGGCAGGGAGAAAGGTTCAGGAAACTAGGCAAAGTCAACATGGTTGCTAGTAGCACACAGGCACGATACGAACATCATCTCCAGATTCAACAGAAATTCTCTATATTTTCAATGTTTATTTTAGAAATGTACTTACTAATTCCATCAAGTCTCTTCAACATCGCCACAGTCGATGCGCAGTAGTAATGTGATAAATAACAGAAAGTGACACCAACAATGGCTGGGATTACCAACCAATAACTGAGAACAGATATTACGATCATGCTGAAAATAATTTGAATTACACCCTGGAAAATTAAGAAAAGTATCAGTAGAAGAAACCTGCTAATTTGTAAGATATAACAAGAAGTAGTTTACATAGATAACAAACACAAAAAACGTAAACATTGTTACTTCTAATTAAAATTTAACTACAATCAGGATTTATTATGAAAACTAATAATGTTATAACTAAAACAAATGACACCTTTGCCAGTAAAATATTAAACATTCAACGTTTATGCAATTAAAGAAAATTAGTGATAGGCGGAATGTGATTTGAACAGAGACTAGATTAATCTAATAATTCATAAAGATGAAATAATGTGAAGGTGAACCGAATGAAGTTATGGATGGAAGATGTGCAGATTAATACAAAAATATAGAGTAAAAAATGGCATTTTACATACGTTTAGAAAACTAGAAAGCTTCCAAAGAACTCACCTGCAGGCAATTCAGTAAGTAGTCGGGTAGAATTTCGTCAGTTGCTCCCAAATCTTTTGAGAAGCGATTAAGAATTCTTCCTGTGAAAATATGTAAATCTAATTCAATATAAAACCATTGAAGAAACGTTTAAGTCAAATTCTACAGTAAAATCAATTTAAATTATTAAAACAGAAAATATATATGCATAAATATACAGTAGAAGAATGCGTAAACAAGTACAATATAATTTTTTGCTATTGTAAGGTAGCTAACAGCGCTCTAAAATACTGTTATACAGATAAACCAACCGTTGCAGAACACTGAATCGAACAGAAAGACAAAATCGCAGAACACTTTTCGGAGAAATGCAAATCGCACATAACATTAGAATTGAGTTCAAATATAATACTTAGTGATAGGTGGAATGTATTTTAGAATATCATATTGGCATCTAAAGGACGGGCATAATAATGAAGTATTTACAACAGATAATTTTAAATTTTGTAATTATAGAATGACAATGAAAAAGAATAAGAATAAATTAACTAAATAACCTTTATGGATTATGGAGCTCCCAAGTTCATCAACGTACTATCAAATGTTTGCAATTGGATTGTCTACTGAAGTACATCTAACCAGTTTGCATCACGAACACCTATCACCGTTCCTTCTAATGTTGTCATCCCAGGGACGGTCTACTGTCATTGGTCTTTTAAGCGGCCTCTTTCAATCCGGCTTATTAACAACGATGGAACACAATAATAGTCACCTTTTCCCCCATCCGTACCAGCTTTCTTGTCCATCTTAGCCGTAATGATTTATTTATTCTTGCAACACCAGATGAATCATAAAGTCTGTGGAGTTCTTCTTCATTATGCAGTCTCCTTCATTCTCCGGTCATCTTCTCTTACTTCGGTCCGTATATCTTTCTCAAAGCCTAATTTACAAACGCACGTAATTTATGTTATCTCTACGAAATTATCTGCTATTCTACGAAATATTACTGTCTGGACACAGTTATTCGCTCTTCAAGGACGATGAAATAGTAAGGAATCTTGATGAACTGGGTTCTACTCAAGGATGTTCTAATAGAGGATATGCTTTTTTCCCAAGAACATGAAGCCAAACGTCATAGCATAGTCACGAAACTAGAGGCTTTGGAAATGTGCACAGTATAAGGTATAGAATTCACCGCAGTAAGGTTACTAATTCCTTACTGTGTATTACGTGGAACGTGAACGTGGAAAGAATTGTTTAAAATGATGAAGAGATTAAATTTGAAATATCTGGGATATCTAATGAGACACATAGAATGCAAGAGTCCTCTATAAGCAATACCGTATGATATATGTTAAAAGAAGGTGAGGAAAAGGAATTAGCATCTGACAGACTGGACAAAATAAAATCCAAGTGATAAACCCAACATCGCTACTTAATATGCACAACATGAAAATTGTAAAATAAATTATGAGCATAGGTGAGTAATACAACATACATTTTTGTTACACTATCGCATTTTATCTTTCCTTCGAGTTTCGGATTAGCAAGATTTTCGTTTATCCGAATTACATACAATCGAGCTTCCTATGTACATACTGTTACCCATTTATCGTGAAGAATGTTATAGTTTGTATGGATATAGGTAAAGCATTCTGAGTTGCACATTCTCCATGAACGATTTGCCACCAGTCTGTGTACAAGCTGTAGCTACAATATTGGCGTTTAAACCAACACTGGTTGATAAAAACTTTGAATCGACAGAACATTATATTTCAGCCAAGCAACAAATGTACTCTGTACTGAATTAGGTTAATTCCAACTGCACGTTTAAGAATATGACTTACATTCATTTTCACTGTATCACTTAAAAATTATGAGAATTTCATATGAAGCTCTATTGTACGTAGATTAAGTTAAATAGAATTTGTTTATGGCCTTTAGGCATCTCAGTCCAGATTAAGTTAAATCAGAAGGTTCTATTAGTACTTTACTAATTATCTGTCTTGTAGATATAACAACGGCATACTAGTCTGCTGTAAAAGGACTCTATACCATTTCCTAGTCTCAAGCTGTCAGAATCTCTTACCATTTTGGCCATTTTGAAGTAACTTACAAAGGAAGTTAGCTAGTCATACATTAATTTTTGAAAACTAGAGAATGAGAGCTTTCGATTTTCTTTTACTTTGCAGATTGGAGACTTTCAAGTGGACTTTTCTAAATCCAGAACCATAATTTCATCACTTTATTAAAGTTCATAAAGTTAACAATCAACGCTTTAAACAAAAACATTAAGATAATACTGATACAATTGTTACAGATCTTCAAAGAGTGTTTAACCTACATAGCCAAGGAAATACTAATAGTTGTGAAAATTGATTACCTTGTGTTATACATTTTAGTAGCAGTAGTAGTGTAAAAACTCACAAACGTCTGCCAGGATACAGAACTAGCGAGGAGCTATGACATAAGAAACTAGCGCATATCATAAAGACACGATCGATTGGTACAAAAAAATGATTGTATTATAACGGATATTCGTATTGATGAAGAAGATGTTAAAGTGTTATGCGATATAGCAATTGAAAAGTAACATATGGGAGTTTTATCGTGCACTTATAACTCTTCTTATTTTTTTATCGAAGCAGTCATACTTCTACTGTCGGCACTGTAATATTATGTTGACAGCATAGTGTTAAAAAATAATTCAAAATTGAGCAAATATCTCAAACTGGCTCCGACTAAATTTTTATTCAATTTTGAGCAAGTGATAGATAGTGCTAAAAATAAAAAAAATATCTTAAAATGAAGAAATGTTTTATACTTGAGAAAAGTTTTCTCATTTTTGAGCACAATCTATCACTTGCTCAAAATTGAATAAAATTTAGTCGGAGCCTGTTTGAGATATTTTCTTAATTCTTTTAAACAGTGTATGAATTGAATGATATGTAATGATGAATTATTTTCCTTCAATAGACTGGGAATTAAAGGCACGACAGGCATTGATAAGGCGTTAATAGAGACACTATAGAAAACTTCTACATCGTCCAAAAAAGTCGTGGTGTACTAAATAAATTCATACTAGTGTTAGGTGAACAATCAATCCTACCTGCTTAAGAACGTCTCTGTAAAAGGTATTTCTGTGTAGGATTTAGATGGAAGAAATTACAGAAAAAAAAGTTAATGGAGCTGCTGACATTGTTGGTTGGAGGTGACGGTTCATTCTTAAACTAAATTGTTTCGGCAAAGAGCATCGAAAATTGTTTTATTAGGACGAGTCCTAAATCGAAATTAACTTAGAGTACTTTATTAGGACTAGAATTTCACTTGTCTAACTATTGTGTGCATAATGTTACAGTATCTTTGGAAATTTATAATATAAAAACATACTTATCGCACGGAAAACGAATGTATTATCACAAATATAACGTACATTAAATATTAATTGTAGCTGTCCGCAACGGAAAACCGTAAATATAGATGACAATTTTTTGTCTTTTGCGTGGAGAACTACTACAATAATTCTTATAAATATAGTTTACCTGAAGGATTAGCGTCGAGAAATCTTGTTGTAGTATGCATAATCTTATTAAATGCTGTAGAATGTATGTAAATAGATGATTGGGCGCAGACATTCACGAAAGTTAAGGAGCGAAAGAGCGCAAGAAGCACTGAAATCACCAATAACCCGATGTAAGTATTCCAGTAGGTTTGTCCGTTAAAAGTCCAATGTGTCCACAGAGAATGGCTCGTATGATTTTTTATGTAGTTTGATTTTGTATCATATTTTTCTTCATTCAAGCTGACCCTTGAAAAATAAAATAAAATGATTTGAATAGTGTAATATCATTCACATTTGAATAAATTATATGTCTTCAATATGAAACTTATATACGTGATTTCTATAGCAATAATTATAAACTGAAGAGTTCATATCACCATTATATACTGTATATGGTGATATATATAATGGTGATATACATTATATATACAGGGTGGTTATTGTAGTTCGTTGTTTCACCTTTTTGAGGTCTTTCATATGTATTATTCACTTTGTTTTCTATTGGCATCAATATACTAACTTACTTACTCTATGGCTTATGGAACTCGCAAGTTCATCATCATACTAACAAACGTTCGCCATCGGGTTCTATCCTGGGCAAGATCAAGCCAGTTTTCATCACAAACACCTTCCTCTCGAAGATCCCTTCTAATATTGTCCCACCAACGTCGTCTCGGTCTTCCCAGCGGCCTCTTTTCCCCAGCTTTCAAACAAAGATGGAATATAATCTTCGTTTTTCTCCCATCCTAGCTACATGACCTGTCCATCTTAGTCGTTTTGATTTCAATATTCTTAGAACATCGGGTGAGTCGTACAGTTCGTGAAGTTCTTCATTACGTGAATATTGGCATCAATATTCACATTTAATATCAAAGTAGTAGAAAATAAAAACTGACACGAAGGGTAGGTGTAGACCTACCTGTTTATCTTTTAGGAGTACAGATTTTATGTCTAATTTCAACTTATATTGATAATTACCTATTTAAATATTTATTATCAATTTTCTTTTCATGTACACTTTGTCGATTATTTTCGATTTTCTTTATTATAAATGTAATGTAAGTAGATCTTTCTTGATAAAGAGTTAGCTGGAAATTTTCTTCATATAGCGTACTGTAATTAAGTATTATTAAAATCAATCAACCACATAAAATAAATACATATCTAACTAACTAACTAACTCTAGGGCTTGTGGAAATCGCAAGTTCATCGCCGCAGTAACAAATTAACGTTCGCAACTGGATTCTATCCTGGACAATATCAAGCCAATTTTCATCACGAACACCTACTTCTCGAAGACCTCTTCTAATATTGTCCTCCCAACGACGTCTCGGTCTTTCCAATGGCCTCCTTCCATCCGGCCTTCCAAGAAGGATAGAATATAATCATCGTTTTTCTGCTATCCGAGCTACATGGCCTGTCCACCTTAGTCGTCGCGATTTCATTATTTTTACATCTGGTGAATCGTAATGTCCGTGGAGTTCTTCATTATGCAGTCTCCTCCACTCTCCAGTCACGCCCCGTTTCAGCCAGTATATCTTCCTCAAAACCTTATTTTCAAACACACGTAATTTATGTTCATCTGCTAGGGTCGTACTCCAACTTTCGCAACCGTAAAGTATTACCAGCAGAATAACCGTTCTGTATATCTTCAGTTTCAATTTCCTTGATATTAATCGCGATGTTAGAAGTTTTTGGACTGAATAGAAACATGCGTTCCTCGATACTAAGTGACCCAAATATCAATAATTTCTATACGTTTTACTAGAGGTGGTAAAACTCAAATCTGGTTTTATCTGGATTTAGAAAATGTGACCTTAATACAATACTTCCATGTTATAGTATAACATTGCTTACTTACTTACTCCATAGATTAAGGAACTCGCAAGGTCAACGCCGTAGTAACAAACGTTCTCCATCGGGATCTATCCTAGGCAAGATCAAGCCAGTTTTCGTCACAAACACCTACTTCTCGAAGATTCCTTCTAATATTGTCCTTCCAATGTCGTCACGGTCTTCCCAACGGTCTCTTTCCCTCCAGTTTTCCAACCAAGATATAATCGTAGGTTTCTCCCATCCGAGCTACATGGCCTGCCCACCTTAGTCGTCGTGATTTCATTATTCTTACAACATCGGGTGAGTCGTACAGTCAATGAAGCTCTTTGTTATGCAGTATCCTCCATTCTCCAGTTATCTCGTCCCGTTTTGGCTCGTATATCCTTTTTAAAACCTTTTTTTTTTCAAGCACTCGTAATTTATGTTCATCTGCTAGTAATGTATTACCAGCAAAATAACCGTTCTGTGTATTTTGAATTTCAACTTCTTTGATATTAATCGCGAGGTTAGGAGTTTCTGGATTGAACAGAAATAGCGTTGCCCGATACTAAACGACTTCTTATTTCTTCCGTTACCTCGTTTTTACTTGTTACGTACGCTCCCAAGTATTTTAATTTGTTAACTTTCTCTATGACCTCATGCTTAATTGTTATGTAACTATTTCCGTTATTCCCTGTGTTCCGACTTGTTGTCATGTATTTTGTTTTCTCTATGTTTACCTATAGACCTATCTCATCGCACGCTTCTACTAAGATATCGGTGTTACTTTGTAGTGCCTCTACATCTTCCCCTATTAAATCTACATCATCCGCGTACATGAACAGTTGATTCAAACCATTCAATGATAGTCCCTTTTTGTCCCCTTTAATTTTTAAAATCACATATTCTAACGCAAAGTTAAACAGTAGTGGTGACAAGGCATCGCCTTGTTTCAATCCGTTGCGAATCTTGAAACTATCTGACATATTATACATATCCGTACTCTGCTTATGCGGTCGCTGAGACACATCTTCACTAGTTGAACGATTTTTTTTCGGAATTCCAAATCCAATCAGGATACTGTATAACTTTTCCCTTTTGATAGAATCATATGCTTTCTTAAAATCAATGAATAGCTGATGAACCGTCCCATTGTATTCCCATTTCTTTTCCAAGATTTGTCTCAAGGAGAAAATTGGTTCAACGTGAATCTATTTCTTCTAAATCCACATTGGTGATCTCCAGTTATTTCATCTACGTATACACTTATTCGTGTTAACAGAATATTACTAAATACCTTGTAACAGGTTGCAAGTAACGAGATTCTGCGGTAATTATTACAGTCCGATTTATCGCCTTTTTTTGTAAATCGGAACTATTATTGAGGTTTTCCATTCCTTTAAGAGCTCCTCTTTTCTCCATATAGCACTTATCAATTTTTATGTAGTTTCTTGATTAGAGCTATTCCTCCTGCTTTAATTAATTCGGCTGGAATAGTGTCTGTTCCTGGTGATTTGAAAATTTTCAGTCTCTTCACCGACATTTCGATCTCGATCGGTTCGGGAATCCACGGTTCTGCGGTATGGATTTCAAATTCCTCTGTTTGTTCCCGTTGTGTACATTAAGAAGTTTGTCGAAATAACTTTCCCACACATCGACTATTTTAGTCGGATCCGCCTGAAGTTCTCCACGTTCATTTCTAATCATTCCTAACCTTTGCTGGCAACGTTTTCATATTAAGTTTACCCCTTTGTATAGATCTCGTATGTTATTTGCCTTCCCGTTTTCCTCTATCTCCTGAATCTTCTGCGTCAGATATTCTCGCTTTTTGATTCTGAACCCGAGTGTGGCGTTTCGTTTCGCGTTACTGTAGTGGTTGGTATTTGCTTCGCTTTTATTACTTAGCCATCGTTGCCTTGCTTGTTTTCGTTCCTCATGAAGCTTAAGGTATTCTTCATCAAACCAAGGTTTGTTATTCTGTTGTTTTTTCTCACCTACACGTTCCTTCGCTGTGCTCTTAATTGTTTCACGAATTGCCTCTCACATCTTACTTACATCAGTTTCATTATTAATATCATCATTATTATTACTCGAGTCGGCTAGGATTTCGAACTTACTTGAGAGTTCGAGTTGGTAATCTGATTTTCTGCTCAGATTATTTAATCGTTTCACTTCGAATTTAAGTTGTTTTGACCTCTTGCATTCTCTGTTCGCAATACATAACTTTTCCATTACTTTTGTGATCACTAATTGATGGTGAAGATTACTTAAATACATATCTAAGTAAATAAATAAATGCCTATGTACGTATGCGTGTTGAATCATAGTCGTTGTCTGTATAGCATTTCCCAGCATATATCTTCATTACTTATATAACACTAAACTCTTGCTACGGATACAAATCTTAACGTCATTATACTAACTAAGTAGAATGAGCTTCTATAAAGAATAGTTATTTACGCGTGTTTCTGTAAGAAATCAAACTGATGTTTGAAAATATTACAGCAAATTTGCTACCCTAAATAGAAAGACAAAGTTTCAACCAGTAGTTATCTTACCAGGACTTTAACCAAATATTTAACAGTGCCCAAGATGCTTGTGCGAGGAATAACAGTGCAAACAGCGTGCATAAGTTACAATTGCTGCTACCGGCTTTTAGGTATTCAAAATAGGTACGGCTGCTTATACTTCCAGAAGTCATCTTCTCGGCCTCTTTTTCAGGAGCAACGTTGATTTGATTTGTCCAGTTGTACTAAAACAGTTAGAACATAAAATTAATTATGTATGTGTTTGTATTATCTTTCCATCATGGCGTTACGCGTACAATTAAAGGTAAAATAAAATAATGGCTGAGCAAAGCACTACAATTTATTTTAAAAAATTAAAATTTTTGTAAACGTAGTGCTTTGCTCAGCCATTATTTTATTTTACCTTTGGTATATAAAAGCAAAGCTTTCGTATGGAGAATATCATAGTACAATTAAAATTAAATTTTACGTAAGTTCTATTTACATCATACTATCATATAACATTATCACTTAATTGTATCAAGAATATGAATATCAAATTACTCATTTTTCAAATTAAACAACGGTATTTGGTGAATTAAAGTCCGAAAGTTCATTAATGCAAAATTTTTCTTGCACATTTAATTAGTTTAGATATTTCAAAGTTCGTTTGCTGCCTTAAATCAGATCTAGAATTTATTTAATGATCTTATCTTTTATTTCTAAAAGGTACCAAATTATTTATAACTATGGTTAGTTCTGATTCGATTGAATTTAGTCCTTTAAAATACCGGTTTATAGTACATATAGCCATCGCAGATAAAGTATTGGATACGCGTAAAACGATTTGTGAGACTGAGTCCGTCAAAATTAATCTGAGAACATATTTTATGAAATCAAAATAGAAATAAACTCCACATACGTACAAAATTAATAGACTAGCTGCTGGCGTAAGTAATAATATTACACGAGCTGCATCATGAAATTTATCAAATATTTAAGTTCCAAATGATTAGTTTTGTTTCGTTAAAAATATTGTTTACATTATTACAGAAAACATACTGCTATTTCAAACTTGCACGAGCAATTAATTACTTTTTGAACAACCGTATTTAAAGCAAAGCTGAAACAGGTCACCTGGTCAATTGAGTCATGTTTTGGACCGGGTCACCGACTCTAGGTTTCGGACCCCTCCTTAAAACCCGATTTAGACACGGTAACCCGGAGGAGAAAACAGAGTTTTACTTATTTCCTTATTAAACGGTTTTTCTTTCAGAGGTTACCTGGACCGGAGATGTAACGCTCCGGTCACGAAAAATTCGACGCCAAAATTACCAGTTAATTGTTTCCCAAACCGGCTTAATGGTTCAAGTTTCGGATCGGGTCATCAAAAGTAACCCGATTTCAACTCTTATTTACAGGGTGCGTTGGGTGTTTGAGAATACAGTGCGTACAAAGTAAAACAGCTCTGTCTGACGAAGCACTAAGTATGTTTATATGAAAATATGTATGAATATGCAATAGTAGCTGAGTTACATATTTATTCGATAGAATAACCTTGGGCAGCACTGACGGCTTCAATACGGGAACTGAAGCGGCGACATGCGCGAATAAAGTGGTGTCTAATAATTTGTGACATTACCCCGACAATGGTTGTCTGCAAAAAAGTAGGGGTGCTATGGCGATGATTGTTACTCTCATGTTCCAAAACGCTACACACATTAGTCTATGGGATTTAAATCAATTTAGTTCCGACGCCGTTTGGTGTCACATAGTTGTGGATATTTTGAACCAGGCACTGTGGGGTATCATGAGCTTGTGGGCAGGTGCGAAGTCTTACTGAAAGTCGTACGATCGTCTGTTGGTCGTACTTCTATCCATGGTTTAAAAACTGCTTTAGTACCTCAATAGGGGCAGCAGGAATAACGTGAAGATATTCCTGAAGGAAGTGTAGTAGCATTACATGTTCCTCGCCACTCATTATTCCTAAAAACATCGCTGTTGCTGGAAACCTGATGTACATAGCCCTACGACCTTCTGAGGGAACTGCACATAACAACCGGACAATTTCATTTGTTCACCATTTTAGGCGTATGCGCGAACAAAAGTATATGTTATGCGTTAAAAGATTTATGTTCTTGACTGAACATAGGCTTCTGTTCTTGCATATGTTGCTCATTTGTTCCTGATCTAAGTTTCTCTCAACGGAGAAAAAGGAGCACATGCCTTGTTCTTCTAGGTTCTTCACCTTGTTGATAACCACTTTGCACGAAGTAGGCGAGTTTCCTGTGGTTTCGCAAATATGAATGAACCTCTCCTCATCTCATATTACTTGTATTGCAGCTCTTTGTGCACAACATGTCTAATTTTGCACTGGAAAACTTGGATCTCTATCGCGATGGTCGTCGTGGAATCTCTGCGATTATCGTTAATAATGTTCTGCGCTTGCTTTGCAAACTCGTGTGTTCTGATAGTGACCGAAGGGCGAGCATGCCGTTTTCGTTTCGATACAGATGCTACTGTAACTTGACCATGATTTTTTACCTTGACTTTTGATCTTGAATATATCAAAACACCCCATTTTCAATTTCCTTGAAAAAAATATATTTCATTGCTCCAACATATTACTATAAACATGGTAAAATATCAACATGGCAAACCAAAGGCATCATGCCCAAATATTGCTTTTCTACATCACTACACTATCAAAATACAGTACACAGATAATCCAGGTTTACTACCCTTTTTTAGATCTAATCCAGTCTCTGAATGAAATGACTATTGTTATGAATAATCATCTGCACTTGATTGGTGTAATTTATTTTATACTAGCTGATTTGCCTGCCCGTTGGTGCGGGATGAATAAAATATATTGGCAAGTCATCGGGAGTGTCACCAATACTCGCTTCCCCGTGAGTTTTGCTGATTTGACCGCCCGTTGGTGCGGGGTGAATAACATGTTGGCAGCAGTCATCGGGATCCAAGATGGCGACTTTTTGAAAATGTTTTAATATTTTCTGAAACTACTGTTGATAATAGACCTTTATGCTAAATTTTTTCATCTTTAGTTCAAATGGTGTGGAAAATAGTTTTGGGTTGGCCATTTTAAATCCACGATGACGACTGATATGATAACTTCTAACACTGGTCCAATATCTGATCATGTGCGTAAAATCATTCCAATCGGTCAAGCCGTTTTGTCGTGATACGCAAACATAGTCACATACATTTTTATATAGAGAGATTTCAGGCCTCATGTGACAACTGACACAATAGACTGCAAATGGTGTACACTCTCATTCTAAACAGTAAGGCTGAATAGAGCAGCCAATAGCACGGCTATTCGAACCAATTGATGCACATGTCTGGTTGTGACCAGCCAGTCAGATACATCTTTATTTAAACCAATCATGAATAGCTTGTACTATGATGTGATGCAAATAACAAGAAATGATTAATAATTGTTAATAGGAGTCGTTAATACAAGCACTGCTTCGGTTCAGATTCAATACATCTAATCTTCTCAAGCTGTTTCTCATTTCCAAATTTGGTGTAGTATCTAAAGTCGATCCACAACTAAACCAACACACCTGAAATAACTGGAAGTCGATCTGAATTGTAATAATTAGTAACACTTTATTTCTGGCTTACGAATGGAAACATATAATTTCTTATCAGGAAACTTAAGTTCTCTTTGACAGATTGTTGAAAATTTCATCATTAATGGAATCATCGTATTGAATCCATAGACTAATACAGTTTAATCTGCCTAACATACCAAATCTCAATTGATGCGTTATCATTTGTACTACATCGTCATTTCGTGTAAGCTGCAACTAGAACCATATTCATAACTACGCGCTTGTTTATAATTCAAGCCTCATTGTGTAATACCTATGAACAAAGGTACAGTACAGACAAAGGCATATTCCACTTCATCACTGAGCTGAGAAAAAAGTCAGTGATTGCTACGGTTACGGAAATTCTGTTAACAGACATACATGGATTTGGTGCGTTTATGTACGGTGGATTGCGTATGTCTTACAAACTTATGAAGAAACAGATGAAATACATGCCAGCTTCTTGCATCCACACGAGCTATCTCCATCTTTTGTGTTTCCTGCCAAACCAGACATTTATATTATAAGAAGGCTTAACATTCTACAAAACTGGATCCAGTGACACCAACTGGCAGGACCTACGATGTCCCTGCATCAGATCTGCTGAACATAACAATTTACTTTGGAACTTTGAGGTGAGTTATAATCACGTTTTACTGCCTTTCCAATGAAGCTGCTCTGTACCTTGTTTGTAGTATCACTGCAATGATATAGCCATATTATTGTACAACATTTCTTATGGCGTGTACATGCCAATAATTGATGTTTCATGTGTAAGTGCTGTGTACCGCATTTTCATAGTGTAGTGATGTAGAAAAACAATTTTGGGGGCATTATGCCTTTGGTGTGTCATCTTGATATTTGCAATGTTCATAGCAATGTGTTGGAACAATGAAATAAATTTTTTCAAAGAATTTGAAGATGGGGTGTTTTGAGATATTCAAGGTCAAATGCCAAGGTCAAAATCAAGGTCAGGTTTCACCTTAAACGTGAAAATTATTTGAAACAGAACATGTTGCATATCTATTTAAAGCTCTACTCATTAGCTTTTCAATAATATGAGTTTCATTGCAGTATCTGGATTAGAAGCAGAATTATAGTCATTTATCTTGAGACAGACGTGCTTAAATTTCACACAATTTCCAAAGCTTGCAGACCTGTATCTTTCTTCATAACTGTCATATCCATCTCTTATCAGAATCATTGAATGCACCAAATTTTAAAGAAATCGGAGATGGTCGGGTTGGAAATGTTACTTTTCTGTGTTGAATTGATATGGAACTACCCTTATCATCTTTCCTGAGCTTAAGGTAACCTGGCTCATTCAGTCAATGACAGTGAGTTTAACTAGTTTTAATAGCCACTCTGTGTAAATTACTTTGATTTGATTTGATTTTTTGTTTGCTTTAAGCTAGTGAAATAGACACGCTATTCCTTGTAGTTGAAAGTACATTTCAGTTTGACCAACTGCAATAGCTTCTATAACTGAAGCAAATCCTCTGGTGAAACATTACAACATATCCTATTTAGTAGAGTTTACGAAATGTACCATGGGTAATCTAACATGGTATTAAGTGAATAAGCTACAAGAAATAAAATACTTTAATATTGCACTTTTGGAACAGAAAAACATTCTTATCTATGTTCATTACAATAAGGAAGATATTTTAGCCAACGTTATTGATTCGGTACGTATTGCATATTATAAATGTAATGAACAATGCACTGCAATCATCGTCATAAAAATAATGACAAAATATGTAAACACTGGCCAAAGTACCCGCCTGTTAGTGCGGAGTGAGTAAAATACATTGGCAACACTAATTGTCGTACTACTACTCCTGCAAACAGTAATACTATAATTACAAATGCAATATTACTAATTCAACTACAGCTGTGTTCAAATTATTAGACCAACCCTTGAAAATTTCGAAATTTCCCTTTCGCATCTAATTATGAAGGTCTATAGCATTTAATATTAATGTCAAACTAAATCCTACACTTGTGTACATTACAACTAGAGTACTTGTATCACTCTTGAACCGCAGATTGCAGCATTGTAGGGGCCTTCTGGAGATCATGCTTGAGTAGCTCTTGTGTTTTTTGCGCCATTAAGTTAGTAGTGTAGCTCGCTGTTCTTTACAGTTGTATGAGGATACGATATTCATAATGTTAAACAATTATGTTTGTATATTTATATTTTTTTGTGAAATTCTATAATTTCGAGATCATGTGAAACGCCAGAGAAACGTTTTCCGCGTAAAGGTGAAATTGTGAATGGTCTTTTGGAGAAAGGAAGATATACACAATGACCAACTTATTGCACAGCGATTGCAGGAATTACCCCTGGGAGTGTTAAAGGAACATTTTGTTTAAGGGGTGAAAAGTCACACTGTCCAAGGAAGAAAGGACAAAATAACCCACACAGAGTAAGGAATTCTGTTTTAGACGGTCTCGGATACTCCAACTAAGCAAAGAACCTTCTCTAGTGGTTACAAGAACTAAATCACAGGACTTCTAATCAATGGATGAAAATATGTTTAACTACATATCTTCTGAAAGCTGACGATATGTTTGAAGTTGGCTTGGGGAGATTTTCAAGTTTCAATGTGTAAACCATACGATGGGAATCATGGTTTGACGTGTAATGTCTGTGTTTGGTCTGAAAGACTCTATAGTTGAGGCAATAATGCAGCAAGACATATACTAAACCACCTTTACAAGCAACTACAAGGTGACCAAAAACGTTTTTGCCGTTCTAGAGAAGTAATGAACAAAGAGCAATACAGTGGACGGTACGTGCCTTTAGGTTTCGAAGTAAGCTCCATCAACATCCAACACTTTTTGCCAATGTTCCTGCAGATGCACGGTGCACCCTTTGCAACTTTTGTGAGTAGAGGTCAGCAGTGATGGTCTGACTAGTTGGAAGGAGCTCGCAATCTACCATTTTGCGACAAGTCCACCATACAGAGAGCATAACCTTTCGTGGGTGCAGAAGTGGTCTTGAGGTGTGAGGAACAGGGTCGCGTGGCGACAACCAATGGCTGGTACGCTTGGGAGTGTCATAGAGGACCCATTTTTCGTCACCAGTGAGCAAGCGATCGAATATGAGTACGTTCATGAGCCGAGTGAACAAAGACAAAGAGGCTGTCACTCGTTGTTCCTTGTTGGCTGCCGACAATATGTGGGGTACCCACTTGCTTAACCTGTATGGCTTCTCTATCCCATGCAGTTACAGTTTGACTGTTTCAGCGGAAATATGGAACCTTTCTGGAAGTTCATCTCATGTTAGATCACTGTCCTCTTTGATGGCTACTTTCAGGGTCTCGTCATCCATAACATGTGGTCGTCCACTGCGAGGTTCATCAGCAAGGCTCACATCTCCCGAACGAAATTTCTGAAACCAATGCCTGGCGGTGTGTTCGTTCACGGCATTCTCACCAAATGCCTGGCATATGCGGCGACTTGATGCGGAAGCTGACAGGCCCACTTTAAAGTCATACAACAAATACAAGCGAACAAGCTGCTTCGATACCTCCAATTCCCTTTCACACTGGACGAGCTATGACTGCTGTGTGTGAGCTCCGTGCCTGTATTACTGAAGGTCGATGATCAAACTAACTCCTGATCGCTTGGCAGGCACGTGCGTCATTTCGTTTCCTCTCTGTGAGCGCATGATTAATGGGACGCCAAAAGCCGGCAAAAACGTTTTGGTTACCTTGTACTTCCACAGATTCCAGCCTGATTTGGTGAATACACGTTCACCTAATGCAAGATGGAGAGACCTGCCACCAAGCTAACCGTGTTAAAAATATTATTTTTTGAGTAGGGAATTTAATAACAGTAATTATAATTAATCTAAAATATATGCGGGTATAATTTTGTACGAAAAATAAAATTTATGGAAAATGAATATAAAGTGTAATAATTTAAACACATCTGTATTACCACTACTACTACTACTACTGGTACAATTACTAATGCTAGTACTACTACAACTGCATGTAGATTTGTATTTATATATAAACTTACAAATTATAGTTGAAATCATACCTAAGGAATCTGCCTTTAATCACATAGTACACTGTTCATTATTGAAGGATATTTCTGTGGAAACGATGTCTCATAACAATGTCACATTTTAAAGAGATTGCCAGCATTGTAAAAACAACCCACACACAAACTCGACTCTCGATCTGGTCACCTGATAATAGTTTTTCCCGATTATTGTTTGCATTAAGTCGGAATTTCCTTTGTAGATATTTTTAAAATGCATTTTTATAAACTAGATTCGTCTACTTTGAATGCCTGGACGGAAATATGCAGTTAAATTTACAGGAAGTGGTAAAGGGATTGCAGGTGGGGTTGCTAAACATTTAGGAGTCTCTTGTACGAGTTGCACTGCTGAGTTTCCAAGGCTCCAGCGTGTATTTATCAAAATATGTGCAACAGAAAAGCTCAAGAAGAATAAAGATAATGAAAGAAGATGAAAAAAACGGAAAGGTTAGAAACATGATGAACTGAAGGCTGCTGGTAAGATGCATTCAGTGGATGTTTTATTCCTCTGTCACTACCTTGACGCATTAGCGCAAGGAAGGAATCAGTGCGAGACAATCCAGCATTATCAAGTTAGACAAGTTATTGAGTCCTTATATCTCCCTTAGAAATTTTTATCTTACATTGTAAGTTTTCTTTGATTACGGGTGTGTTTAAAACTTTAAATGCATAAAGGAAGGTTTTAAAACAGAGGGACGATTTCTGCCTCCACGGGAAATGTGAATGCACTTTAAAAAGTTATTACATGGTCTCTCTAATGACAGAAAATATCGATCATTTGTTCGAGAAATGACGGGAACCTGGTTAAAACGGCATAAATACTATGATTAGCACGAGGGTAAACGATATTCGTAACGGAACTTACACAGGTTGCAGTGTACATTAATAGATGAAAACATGCCTAGTCCTAAATTCCACAACTTCTTAGCATCTGAATTATAAGGAGTTTCGTCATAGCCCAGATAAATTATACACACTATAACTAAAGTTTCCAAAGGATTCTTAAAGTTGACCCTTTCATCCCCATCCTACAGAGTTTCTTGCACGTTGCCTAAAGGGGTGGTGGTAGTAGAGACACGTCAATTGGAAGCAACTTTATGAGCTATAGCGGGTATATTTTACCATGACAAATTATTAGTAAACGTCAGGGTTATGAACTAATAACAGATGACTCAGATGGCCCCAGACGAGAGCTGGTTTCTTAATTTACAGTCGAGAGTTCCATTGCATCGGACTAGTTGCGTCCCTATAAACATATGTACAGAAAGACAATGACGCGTCTTGTTCTTTCGTCGTTTCATTTTCTTCACCAGGTAGAAACAATGTTCGTTAGGAACTTACGAGCCACATCATCGCGCATTATGTGTTCAATTTGATATCGATTACACATAGATGACGTATGAGAGATTACATTCACAAGTGAATGCTATCACCTATAGTTTGCAACACTCCTGTTCTTGGAAAAAGAAGTAAGGGCCTATGTCAGGTCAAGCAGATTCATGTTCCCCACACGTATGTATGAAAAGTGTACATAAGTTTCAAGAGCTATGATGAAACGCATTAAAAATTCGGATCTAAGAAGTTGCGAAACTTAGTATTTGGTATGTTTTCATCGGTCCACATGTACTACAACCTATGAGAGTTTCGTTATGATTCTCATTTGTTAGTCATAGTACTTTTGTATAATGAGACGTTTTCGATACTTAAACCATTCTAACAAGGTTCCCGTCATTTTTGGGACAAACGTTCGATATTATCTCTCAGAAATTGACCCTGCTAACGCCATCTTTTAGAGTGTAGTATTATGAGTTTTGAATAACCCGCCACCGAGTTCTCAGCACCTTCTCACTCCACAATAAATCGAGTTTGCGTTACTCTACTATATTTGGCCAGATACTACCTTATTTGTGATTATCCTTCATTATCTTTGATACTCGGGTTCAAACGTACGATATTTAAGTTTTACTTGAGAATGACTCATAAAATAATTTGGTTACATAATCATTCCTATCGGACACCTTGCTCTGTAAAAGAGCTATGAAGTTTTTCAACGTACTGCTTTTGAGTCTTCTGATTTCCTATAGTTAATGTCATGAGGTATGTCTCCAATACATTCTCCCTTCACGTCTTCACGTTTTAGGTAAGCCATTAAATCCAACTTCTGATGTTTCAAGTCTTCATAGTTTCCACATGCTTCCACTCTTCCCTGCAAAGGATTTAATAAGAACATCTGTTTTAACCCATGGAAGGCTACTCCAAATAATCTGGTTATGATTTTCATTGTACTCACCTGCGACTATCTCCTAACAATTATCCCTGGATTCAGCATAGCCTATTTTCTTGCACTGTTAATAATAACACTTTATTAATGTTTCCAATTGTTTTGTCTATGACGCCAGATTTCACCTCAGATAGCCTTTCCCATGTTGTTATATATTTAGTTTTGTGTGTTTTATTGGACAAATTATCTTCTTTTTAAATTTGCTGGTAATCGAATTAAAAAGTCATGTTTATTCAAAGGAGTGAATTCAATTGATAAGTTTGGATGGAATTCTAGTAATGACTTGGGAGTAAGTGAATCCTAGAGATAAACAATAATAATCTCCATAGTTGTGAACCTCATGCTAGCTATCCATGTGGGGTGAGTAAAAAACGATACTGGAGAAAAGTACAGGCAACTGTGCATATATTAAAAGCCGAACTTTATGGTGTAAACATTCATAGTTACTAAATTTTCGTAATTGTTTTCTGAATTTTGGGGTAACTATTCATGAACCTAAAGAAATAACTCACAGCGCAAGTTTTATTTTTTGTGAAGAAGTGAAAGGCTAATTAATGATTTTAGTCCCTGATGGAGGAGTGTTTCGATATCCAAGGAAGGAGATGAGAAGCTTAATTGGTGCTTAGGAGAAACGCTAGTGTGTAGACACTATTGGTGATAATGTACAAACAGTGTCAGTGTTATTGTTGTACTTCTCCGTTATAAATTATTTTATCTTCAGTAGTAATTTTACTGCTGACTCGATTTTACTTATAAAACTCTCCTCATATATTTCTGATACTTACATTTCGAAGAACAATTATTTTAGTAGCCTCTTTGAGAAATTGTAGTTGGTGAGTAACTAGTACACAAGTCATGTTCTTCAGAAACCCTTTAATAGCATTATGAAAAACATCCTTTCCTATGTGACCATCAACGGCAGATAATGGATCGTCTAATAAATAAATATCTGCCTTTCGGTATAAAGCCCTGAAAAATAAAATGATAGATTTATTCACATTTTCATTCAAGTCGTTTCTTATCTCGTAAAATGTTATAGTCTCTTAGATTTTATATTGTTTTATAAAATCTATTAAATATTTGTACACAGGCGCGGATCCAAGAAGGGGCTATAGCCCCCCCCCCCCCCTTTTAACGCTCAGGTATACACTGGATAAAATGGCCTTCAATCCTACTTTACACTTGATAAAGTGACAAAACTATTGTTTATCCCCTCCTATATCTCATCCTGGATCCGCGCCTGCTTGTACAGTACATATCTATGCTTGTAAAAAGAAGGGGATAGAACACACAGAAATCATTCACAGAAACACACAAACAAGCAAGCTTAACGTTTGATGTGCTATTACGATTTGGTACGGAGGGACTCAGCTGTGAAGTTTTCTACTAGTGGTTAGACTAAATATTTCTTTACAGCCACCGCCGAGGTGAAAGGGTAAATTTTAAAACATATATTTTACTTTTATCATCGTTCATATGACTAACCTATTAACGAACTGGTCTACGTTTTATTATGAACAAGGTTTTCTAAGCCGAAATTAGAAGATAAATTCACATAAATAATGATCGAAATGCTTATCGTTTCTGGTTTAACGTTGTTCTCTATATTGTCTTTATTTGTTTGTGTAACAAAGACATTCTTTCTTTAACATGGTTCTTGAAATCAGGGTGTTCAAACCCGCTGTAGTCAATATATTCCGTTTGCGAGCAAAGTTTTGGTGCAAACAAAGCAGCATGAGCTAGCAGTATAGTCAATTTACGTACTTAATTAATTAATTAATATTGTGTGGCACACGCAGATATGAATAAAGCCATCCACACGTCTGAGAGGCGACGTCACGCGGGGAGCTTCCTTACGGGCAAATTGATGAGGAAGGTACATGCAAGGGCTTATTTCATCTTCTATTCCGGCATTTGCTTGATGAAATTTTAAAATGTTTTAAAATGCACATTGCGTCAGGATTCCATCTATAAACTTACTCTTGTGACGAGCAAAAACGCTTAACCTTATCTATAATACAATTGCAACTAGGTGCATTATTAGCAGATATTCTGTTCTTTCGAAATATATTATTTTTTCTGAATGAATAGTAATGAATCTACAATTTATTAAATAAATCAATTCTCCAAAAAGTACTTTTTCAAAATGTAATTTTTAAAGTTATAGCAACTTATATGACGTTTCCAGACAAGGTGGATACAATTTGTTTGTGCCACTATGATAGGAAAGCATAAGATCTCAATGACAGATATTATAGTAGACTGTAATTTGAATCTATTTTTGTGTTTTTAAAACTAGTATTTTTGTGAACATTGATCAAAGCCCTGTTGTGTTATTTGTCACTGAAAGACGTAGAAATGAAATCATTCGAGGTAATTAGCTGTTGGAAGTGAGATATATACGTAGCATGTGAGATTAAATAACAGAGAAAATAATTCGAGGCGATTAGCTGTTGGAAGTGATGGGTAAATAACATGTAGGGTATAACAAACAATATATCATCTTTAATAATATGTCTAAATTTATTTCCTCATTTTTGCAGCGGATGGAGAAATGAGTGTAGTAAGATGCTAATTGAAGGGTGTGAGGCAAAAACATGGTAACCCACAAATGTTTATTTTTTGAGTTATTCAGCACCCGATGGAAAGGAATCATACCGCGTCGTTTAATGTTGTCCGACTTCAAATTGTGCTCCAGAGATGGCAGCAATATTTACTTATGGTAAGCCTATTGTAACATTTTGGGATTCATAAGATGGTAACCAACAATTAAGATGGCGGGAAACGAGGAGCAGTATACCAGCTTGCCACTAAGAAGGAAAAGAATTTGTAAATTAAACATTTCTTACACCGAGTTCAGTGAAAAGATTTATTCTTGAGTGACTCAGGTAGCGAATATTATGGTATAAATAATAAAACATGGTAACCTACACAGCAGCATCAAAAATAGAAATTCGTTATTTTGATTTGGTACAATTATTTTAAGCCTTTATGTATAGCTTTACGCGAAAAATCAGCTTTCAGCCAATGAAAATGACTTGTGCAGTAGTAAAAATCGAATTTCTTACAAGTTTAACATTGTGGGTTACCATGTTCTTGCCTCACACCCTTCAATTAAAGAACAACGAACGGAGAAAGAAGCGAATGTGAACGACATTTTATTGTTACTATTTCTGCTTTGTAAGGAATAATTTGGACACGATCTCGACGGAGTAAAATAATAGATAATTACTAAAGTGGTTTGCAACAATTTATTGATGCCTGCAAATTCCAAAATGTAAGAGAAAAGCTTTTCAGGTCTTTCCTCACTGACACAGCCAAATTAGGGGATTCTATCTTCAAATTTGTCCCTGGCAGACTTCCATCCCACATCTTTTCCCTAGCCTACCCCAGTCTGAGTAACCATTGCCAAAAGGCCAGAAATAGATTTAACTCAGTGAACGAGAAGTTATTTAAAATGAATACCATGTATGTAAAGATAATGAAGTAGACTCACACACATATGGAGTAAAAAGCAACATAAGATATTGATTGTAAGCAATATAAGATGGCATAACCTCAGATAAAATCTGTGATTGTTAAAAGTCATCTGTAAAAACTGAATAAAATCTTCGTTAATCCAGCACTACATAAGATGGCAGATGTTTTAAGAAAAAAAAAATAGAGCCCATAATTGTAAAAGCTCTTTTGAAATGAATACTGCCATGAAGTTTCTGCTGTAAACTTGTTATTATTTACGTAGTCTTTTTAGCGTGTTTATATTATGTAAAGCTGTGGTGGCTTTCTCTGTAGACATAACAAATTGTTTCTATTCGGAAGGAGATACTTCCACCTACTGCTCACTTAAATAAAATGGCTTTCTCTAGTTTCAAATTATCCAAATTTAATGATAACCATTTACTATATTACTGCTCAATTTCCAAATCCCTACAAACATATTTAATCAAACTTGATTATTGTGATCACATGTTCGAATATTGCCTAATATAACTTGTTTATAAACAATCTGAGCATTCGGTCAGCATTTCTTCACTTCGCACATCACATGCAAGGGAATAAGGACATTATGGTCAACGCACCAGTAATGGGCACTTGACTAGAAGTTTCGGGACAGGCGTGAACCATAGTGCTGTTACCGCCCATAAAATACATTTTATCTTATCTTTGAAGAGAAGTGTTGTAAAAGAGGATTTTCTTCAGGGGACTTATCATTTCACCTACGTGGGATAATTTAATATATAGTAGTATGTTCTGATGCCTTACTTTATGGCTTACGGAACTCACAAGTTCATCGCCGTAGTAACAAACGTTCGCCATCGGTATATATTCCGGGCAAGATCAACTCAGTTTTCAATGCTACTGAATATTATTCGTTTGTCATTGGTTTCATCTGTTTTTTTTGACATGATGCTGAATCTACGTTCCATGGTCGCATCTATGCTTCTATGCACTCTGTTAAGGAAATGATTAAGGTAAGAGCTTTCTTTTTATATCTATGGAATTACAATAACGAATACTTTTGTTGTTCTGTACTATTATGTATTACCAAATGTCTTTGTTTCAAATATATAAATGGTCTAACGAACTATAACTTAGATATGTTGTATAAATCAGGAGCTGTCCATTACCGGTACGGCAAAGTCAGTTTTTGCCCAGTTTCGCACACTCTTCATCACCGAATTAAAATCAAAATCAAGAAATTGAATCCATGACCACAAGCACAGAAAGCGAGCGCGTTAAACTCCAGGCCACCCCGAGGACCAAATCATAATTCTGTTAATTTACTAATTTCAACTTGGGAATGATAATTTATTCTTCATGACCATAAGTTTATCAGGAAATTTGGTCCCATTTTTTTCATTGATTGACGCGGGGATGCCCATTAAAGAAATGATTTGTTTTATTAGTGGACACTATTCATTACAACTTGCATTTGTATGTTTATAACCACTAGCAATCTATGGCTCAAGCCTTGATAGGTTAGGGGAAAGGAAGCGGGGAGGAGTCGGGCAAGATCTAAGTTGAAGATGCCATCAGAGCATTTGCCTAGTATGAATGGGGAAAAAACCGTTAAAACCTCACTAAGGATGATCGATCGCTGGTTTCGAAGCCAGAACTTCCAGAAAGATCATTCAATGAAATTTCATGAAACAATCAGATAATCGACCAACAGCATAAAAAATATACGGTAGATCGGGGCTATTTGAGTCAAGGTTATATGCGAGTCAAACGTAAGCAAAAATGTCACTGCGCATTTAATATGCGCACCAGTACGCTGAACATGCCTTCAGTTGTGAGTTCGTTGGCAAAGGGAAGGGTGTGTAGGCAGGGGTGGAATGGAGGGTATACGCGGGTACACGCCGTGTACCCACCTAATAGTATAAATCACAGCGTGTACCCACCTCAGTGCATAAATATAAAGGAACGTGTTCCCAAATCCGGATTTTTATTGAGCAGCGTGTACCCCCCAAAAATCTTACCATTCCAGCCCTGTGTGTAGGTGGTTGATCTGCTGCTTTCTTATCAGTTGCTGTGAATTTGCGACTATTCTGAGCTCGGTGATTTTCAATACTTCAGATTTTGCTCTGATACAAAATAGTTGCTGTATGATATAAGGTGCTGAACATGTGTAAATGCATATATTTGTAATCGTACGCGTAAAACAGAATGTTCGCATGTTAGAAACGCCGCTTTTGTTGCTCTGCTCTGTCTCGTGTGAAAGTAGTACGTTCCTACGTAAGCGTGTGCGAAACGGGGTTATTTGAGTCGAAAAAATGAGGAAATTTGAGTCGGGTGTAAACTTATGTGAATTTATTTAATTTATGAATTTTAATTTTGTATTTATGATTTAGCCTAAACGATGCATGTACCCTGGTAACTAAAACAAAACATTTCATTTCCTATTAGATGGTATGGACATACAAATCAAAACATAAAAACAACGAATGAAATAATGAAAACATGGAGAATGCAATCCAAAGTGTAACTACAGGTGATTTGATATTACATGGAGCTTCGCAGCTCTGCCATGTAAATTTAAAACTTTGCGAAGGAAAGTGAAGGTCGAAAGGTTGAGACTAACCTTGGATGATGATGATGAAATAGTTCAAAGTGCAAAACCGAAAGCCATAGGACACCCCACAGTACTGACAGAAGAACAGGAGGAAGAGTTCGTGTTGCGTTATGACTCTCGCGGGAAAAGGACTAGCCTGCACCTCTGAAACGATTCGTAAAGCTGTTCATCGATATGTAATAATAAATCAAATTACGCATCGTTGGAGAAACAAGAATTAGCTGGTGAAGATTGGTTTTCAACTTTCATGAAAAGACATCCGAACTCATCATTACGAAAACCTGAGTGCCATTCAAGAGCTCGTGCTGAGGGCATTAATCAGGAAGCAGTGAGTGATTTTTTCAACTGTTGAAATCTGCCACTTCGACGATTAGTATCAACACAAAACCACAGCGTACATACAACGTGGATGAAACAGAACCCAAGCAAGGTCATTGCCAAGAAGGGGAAAAAGAGGTGATTGTTCTCACTAGCGTCGAAAGAGGCGAAAATGTCATTGTGATAGTCTCTTGCAACGCAGTTGGACAATACATCCCACCATTTGTTAGTTTTAAAGGTCAGCGTATGAGAGAATTCGTCTACAATCTACCACCGGCTTGTCATGTTTGCTTATCAAACAGTGGTTACGTTAATGAAGAGCTGTTTGTTCGCTGGCTCGAGTTTTTTCAAACAAACAGTTTTTTTTCCAATGTTGTGTTTTCTATAAATTATATAGAAAAGGGTATAATTTAAGAATATACATGGACCCAAATAGCCCCCTGATCAACCCAAATAACCCCGTGATTGATACTAGTCTCGAATTATGCAATTTTCATTTTAAATTCGTTTTCAGAATTTCCATGATTTAACAGGTTCTTTATTCTTTAATATGTTTTACTATAATAATGTACGTAGATTATGGCATAATTATTTAAACTCTAATGTACGTCGGTTTTGGGAAACTTTGACTTTTCTCTTACTATACTCAAATAGCCCCGGTCTACCCTAATCTTGTTTAGTACTCACAAAGATCGGTAATGATTATTTAAATAATTTGAGTTAAAGATTACGTCTTTACCGGGTGTCTATTAACCAACATCTAATTTTTTCCGTGTCCAGCACTGGAACAATGTTAAGACAAAAAACAATATATTTACTCTCAAATAGTGTATATTAACGAAAGTAATGAGTAGAAATCACTACAAGAAAGCACGGAAAACGTGTAACATTCTCATTTGATCGATAAATTTGAACTGTATTTGAGTTTAAAATTATGACGGTGAAAAGTATCGTAAAAGTGTCCGTTACTGGTGCGTTTACCTTCTGGAACAACAGAATGTTGAAAAAGCAGGACGTGTTGGGCAAAACCTGGATATTCGGTTATTCTAAACGATATGGTTTCAGGTTATCAATGAGAACTTTTTAGTGCAATACAAACCGAAGTTGTAGGAACAAAATAGACTGTCGCAATGGATTGTAATCTTACTTCTGCTGACTGTGCAATGTTATAGGCAGTTTGCGATCGGCGTACCTGAATCTTCTTGCTAAGCTTTTTAACAATATTTGAAAAGTTAGCAACATAGAGTCAGCATATTGAGGTATTTTAAGAATAATTATGTTAACAACAAGAACATATGTTTTTGGTTCATTAATAAGTTGTAATTGTAATATATATTTTGGAACAATGTTAGGATCCTAGATGAACTTAAGAGCTGCTAAGGATCGGATGTTTTTTTTTTTAATTAAAACGTTCTCCAAGTAACTGCTATCTATATACTTTAGTTTGATTTGAGCTCTGAAGCACATGTAAGGAAAACTTGCTTGTTAACTATTCAGACACCAGAGCATCATGCTTTATGCTCTACATAATGTCCCACTATCTATATCATGATTTACCACTAGGTGCGGGTAAGCTGATGATCATAACTTCTTGTGTTCAAGCTGGTGTATCATCTGTTTGGTTACCTGCCGCTGAGATGTAAAATTTTAGAAGTAATGAGAGAGACGACTCTTTATAAACGGTGTATGAAATATTGACCTCTAAATAAAACATTACATACCAAAAATATCGCAACTGAAAAATGTCTTAGCTTCACCTCTTCCCTTACATATTTTAACCCAACTAACGACTGAGTACAAAACTTAGAATTTATGTAACTGGAACCTACCTTGCAATATTTATCCTAGCCTTTTGACCACCACTCATTTCGACTCCTCTTTCCCCTACGAGTGTTGAGTCACCAAATGGAAACTGACTAAAATCTCTCTGTAATGCGCACACTTGTATTACTTTCGCGTATCGCACTTCGTCGAAAGGTTGGTCGAGTACTATATTTTGACGGACAGAGCCTCCAAATAGCCATGGTTCCTGTGACGCATACGAAACTTTACCATGTAGTTGAACACTTCCGGTATGAAACGGCATTTCACCAAGAATAACCTGTAACAGGGATGTCTGGAAGAAGCACAAGTCACTATGATTAATTATCCACAAGAAGATCATACGAGGTTTCGTTATCAATAATATGTTTTATTTTTTAAAGGGCATGAACATATGCATATTTTAAGAGTATCAAAAACAAAAACTGTATTTTAAGAACATCAAATAAAACACTCCACATTGGTATCTGTAAATAAGACTCACTTCCCTACTTTCATAGGCAAACATTAATATGCAAGGACCAGAAATAAACAACAGATTTTTGTTCTTTTGTTCCTTTCATTTTCACCGGTTACCTAGCTCTCATGGTAGAAATTTCTGAAATATTTTTTGTATAGGAGTAGAGTAATAATTAAGGAAATACATAACTAAGTGAGTAGAATAGTGAACACAACGGGGGAAATGCTTTTTGTACGTAAGAAAGATACTAAATTAATTTAGACAGTCTTTCTCCCCAAAATATACAATTTAATATAACGGCGTTATTACTGTTAGTTAATACAGTTCACAGTTGTGTCACGAAGGTAAAGTAGTGTTCACTTTAATCTACGTAAAATTAGATTCATTTTGATTCGACTTGTGTAATGCAGTCTGATAAAGAATTTGCCGAATAAAAACCATAACATATGATAACTGATCATGTCGTTTGACATAGCTATTTGTTTAAACCCTTTAGTATACAGTATCGGAGTCGAGATCATACAGAACTGGGGAGTAAGTATGGATCACCCTATAAATGCTCTCTATAATAAAGCTTTCTTTAATGATATTACAGAACTAAATCATCAATCTTATCTTCATCACAGGCAAAACAAACCATTTGAGTAGTTGCAGCATGCACTTCTTATAATCTCTGAAATGTTATACATAGTTGTAACATAATATACATTTCAAATTAAATCCCTTCTAGGAGTGGTTATTAATTATTTTATATGTGCATTTTTATTATTTTATTTAGTTTATTTTTCCAACTCCCCTTATTCTCTTCAATATCAACGTGTTATTTTTGCGTTGGTATTTTTCTGTACTTCATTGTTATAAATATGTACACAAAAAACGAATCTATTCAAAGTTCATTCTAAAGTATTTATTCTATTTTTTGAAAAACAAAAATATGTGTAAGATATATTACTTTTAGTGCGTTTATACAACATATTTATCAGACTAATAGATTTGGATATCTTTAATCTGTATAAGGCTTTAAGTAGTGTTTCTCGAGTTTTTATACTGTGAACAATTCGTTAGTAAGCGATGTGGATCTTCTTTGGCACTTCTGGATTTGCAGTACCGAGATGATAAAATTTGCATTTTATTTAAGTGGACGTTTAATCGTCTATGATTAGTTCGAACTCGTATTATAGTAAGTAATATTTTTCTATGTACATTAAATCCTGTGAACCAAGGTCGATGTTCACTATCTTTATAATATCATTTGTAAGTGGAATTTGATTATTTATGTATGTTTCTTATTTCATTTGGTATGCATCTTTGATTTTTTTTATGATTGTGAATATATCTGTCCACTATATACTTGTTAATGTGATATGTGGAAGATATATATTACTTTTTTGAATATGGTAATATCTAAATTACTTTGAAGTTGATTGTGGGTCGGTATGTATGTAAATCGAATCTTTTCCAATTTTTAATTTAATTCTGTTAGTTGTATTACATAAAAAATTATCGGGTGTGATTTGCACATTTATTTATAGTTTCTTAAAGATTGAAATACACTCATAGAGTGTGTTAGGATTACTTTATCTATTTAATAATAGAGTACATCCTACCGCCTTGAATAAAACATACTTTCAGCGTAATTTAATATTGAATCGTTTATAACATCCCGGCTGGCGGACAGCATAGATCAAGCCAGACTAATATGTGACGCCTTACTAAGAAAGAACACAAGCACTCCCAGCCAGACAGCTCCAATTTACTATCACTGGATAGATTGCCAGTTTGTATCGTAACGCGCCAAAAATCCGGGCCGGCAGTGCCACAATAACGCACAAACGAGGCGCAACGTTCCAGTGGCTACTCCAGCAAGGCCAGATTCAAGATTAAAGTATCGAAGTTTTGAGGTTAAAACAATCATCATCAGAGAGAAAAGGCAAGAATGTATGTCAAAGGATATAGGAAAAGAAAGGAAAGTAGACATAAACAACAAGGTCAACTCAGGTATCTAGAATAAGGTAATTAAACCGAGCAAAAGTCCTTGACGTCACCCCTAAACAGGAAAACAAAGTTTGCCAAGAAAGAACATTATTCAAAATATGTCACATAGAAGAGAGGTGGGCTGACTGAAGGTAAAAGGAATCTGGCGGGAAAAAGCACTGGAATAGGAACGAGACAAAAAAGAAAAAGAGTAAGATATGCTATAAGTGACTACATTAAAGAAGTGAATAGACTCCCATAATCGTAGGTAATAAATAAAGGAAAACATCTCTTAACAAAACTTTCCACCGCACAAGTTCAAAAGCGGAACTCTATCGCTTACATCGAGGATTGACCAAGTAATTAAGTACGCAAAAAGCACTTTAACGCAACCCTTAACCTCCAAACACAAGCACCTTGACGTGATATAAGTGATCTGTCTACTACTCAGGGAAACCTCAACCATCCTTACTGGAACTTTCAGCAGCAGCACAAACAAATCACTAACTTTTTAACACACTTTCCCAATACTATTCTCCGACGAGTACTCAGCTTGGCTGCAAACAAAGACGAAGCCGCACGGAGTTAGGGTGGAACTCTTGTTCCCCTACCCCAGCGTTTGTCAACCTTTTTCATTCCGCGACCCCCATTTACTATGCTTTCTAGCCGGTGACCAACAATTATTTTATTTTGTGTATATTTGTTTTTCATTTCAAAACATGATAGTTCATTTCTTGCATTTATCCTAATTGTAATATTAAAAATCCCTTTCGGCAGGCCTACAGGCTGTGGTAGATCTCGAAGTGGTTTTGATTTTCGAAAATTCAAATCTCGCCTTATATGAGCGCTATCGAGAAACTAGTTATTGATTTATAGATTAATCATGAGCTTTTCAACGATACCCCACAAGACGTGGTTTTAAAAATTTCGAATTTCCACCCCCAGCTCCACTAGTACCCCCACAACCCCATAATCGTTGGTTTACTCGTACCCCCACAACCGTAAACTTCATAGGGGTACTATAATTTATGCAAAGTTTCCCTCTAAACTCCATAGGGGCTGATATATATATTTTTTCAAAATTTCAACTCCTTCCACCGACCACCTCCTTGGGTCGATTTTGCTCATTAACGAACTTAGCCGAGCTATTAAGCCTAGAAACAATATATATATATATATATATATATATATGGTACCGATCTCAATAGGTACATTTTTCTTCGAAATCTACCTAAAAACTATTCAACAATCTACATTAACTGTAGTAATGAAAAACAGCAAGCAAAATAAAATACTTTCTTTGAAATTATTTAGTTTTAACCTTCAAAATCTTAGTTAAATTTATATTTCCACCTCCTCTCGCGATTCCCTTGCACATATACCGCGGCCCACCGGGGGGTCGCGAGCCAGGTTGAGAAACTCTGTCCCACCCTAACTCAGGAATCGGAATTCTCTATCATCGTTTCCAGCTTTGAAGCCTACGAATTTGAATACACATTTTTATCTCTTATATTACACCAGAACTTGTAATATAAGAAAACTGAGCAGGCACCAGTTTCTCTTGACGGTTCCGTGTGCGTAAGGCCCTACCTAAATTCACATATCGTAGACCAACTGAGAACCTTAACTATCGTGCCATCAGGCAATGCTTGACAGTTTCCCCCAAGCTCCCACCACTGATGCTTGCTCAGGTATGTAACACCTGCTGTGGATATTTAGTAATTTAACCATAAACAAAGTATTTTAAGAACATTACACAATTTCGCAGAAAGAAAAATATAAATATAAAGAAATCATAACTTAAAAACCATTAGTAAAGTACGAGTATCTTTAGAATACTAGTTTGATCAGCACCATTGTCAGATACAATTCCGGAATAACTAATCACATTAAGCCGTCATAGACTAATTTAAGCTATTAAATGAGCATTTTTCAGGGTAAATCAATGTCGCAACAATATTCTCATTTTTGACATCAGATTTCTTACTTAAATAATTAACACGAGTTAGATTGAGCACACATTTCTTCATGCAGTGTGAACGTGAGTGAACAGAAATAATTATTGTGCTCGCTACATAGTCTTAGTATTAATACTTCACATTACCGACAAATATTTACGAACAGTCTCACTAAGGAGGGAAAAAGCAAATCAATAAGACATGCCAATAGCTATGGAAAGCAAAGTACACATATTCCTTAACATTCCACTGTTTACTTTCCATGTAATCAACAGCTTATTGGTATACTTGCTTTGCAAACTGAATGTAGTCCATGCACAAGGCAGTAAATAATTATTCAGAATTAATTTCACAGGGGTTGCCTTAAAATCAAGATTATCCCATAACATCACACCAGAAGACAATCTGGGATCATCTTAATTATGTAGTTTAAACCACACCGAAAGTGCCAACACAAACAGATAAAGATGAAGGCAGAAGAGTGACTTTCTAAATACAGAAAGACTGAAAACATTTAAAAGGAAACAAACTTTAGTGCTAGGCGAATTAAAAAAAAACACACATTAATATATTCCACGTAACAGATACACCCTTTTCCAACAGAGAAGCAATCTAACCTGCCATAAATTTACGTGAAGTAAATGTTTACTTAAACCAGTTATCTTCAAATTAGGTTAGTTTGCTTTAAGTCATTAAGTAACGTGCATTAGTAACAGATCGTACATGTCAGGTTATTTAACTACTCGCTCAGGCACCCGACAATCAGCAGGAAGAAAGTGTAATCGGAAAATAATTATTGCAAAGCCGATCTGAAGTTGGTTAGGGATAACACCAAAAGCGATGCAGTAATTCGTTTCTTAAAACATACATTTCGAATAACTGCTGTTTGGTAATAGTATAAGATATACTCAATTTATGAAAAATCATTTTCTGTCTAAACAGTAGTTTTAATACCATCCCAAAATATTAACCTTTAATATCACGTTGTCACACAGAGGAGATAAAGTGCAAGTCGCTGTCACATGTTGCTGGGGAGGGAGAATCCCGGCGGTCCCTGTATGGGAACTACTATTTCCTTGTTTACGGAAAATCCTCTTTCTAAGGCTGCGTTTCCATGGGAAATAATTAGGCACATCTTTACTATCTTACAGAGATATACTTCATTTGGTGATACGCTCATCCAAAAGTCATCAAGTGTGTGTTCACTTCTTTTGTACGACTCCATTTTCCTCCGCAAATGTGTCTAATCTACTAGAGCCTTGTGCTCTCTGTCTGCCTTTTCTGCATCGGACGCTGAGACCATTACCCTGCACTAAAATTTCGAACGTTGCCCTAATTTGTTCAGCAGCTTCTTCCTGTGAATGAGCAACAGAAGGATTAAGAAATGTCAGTGCTTTTGTAAGGGGATACTTTAACGGAGACCTCTACTGCAGCTTGAAGACTAAATGCTGATAGCATTCACAAACTGGTCTGCGAGAACAATATTTCCTTTTCATTAACCCCTGTACATTTCCTCAGTGCTGATCTAGTCGCATAGCCAAGGTTAATTTCCTTAATACATATTAAATTAACATAGTTTTTTTTCATTTTTCTCCATAACATCAATCCCATGGATAGTTTTCCTCTTCATCGTATTTTTTTAATGAAGCGTGACATCAATATTTTAAATAATTGAGTGAGTTTACCATACAAAATGGAGTTATAGGGGTGTCTGACTGATATTCAGTGAGGAAAGGCTCACAGTCCCCAGCAAAGGATTGAGAAAACGCTAATTTTGCAAGAAACAGCTTATCGTTCAAACTTGCAACTACTACTCTGAAACTGTTACACTTGGGTTCTTTGTCTATACTCTTAACAGTCTCAACATACTTTCTCACATCGTGTAATATTTCTTGCCTTCGTTTTGCTACCTTAGCATTTTCTATTCACCGAATATGGCAAAATGGAAGAGGAAACAATGACGAACCTGTTATTTCAGAATACTGGGCACACCTTGCTGGTACCATTTGGAACAAGTTATACAATGCTCTGAGATGATAAATCAAATCTCATCCAGTTTTTTGTATGCCAGTCTTAAAAGCACCGTGAAGACCACAAGAGGCAAGTTCAAGAAGCCGTGGAGCATCTGTACCAAGGGAGGCATAATGCTCTTCTGTAATGAGCCTTAAAAGTGCCTAGTTTATGTTTGGCCCATCCACTGAAATTTGCAAATGCTTAGATGACTCAATTGACTGCAATACATTCTCAAAACTATGTAGAACGTCTGTTGATGTACTATGATCTATAAAAACAGAATTCAAATACCGTGTTCTGACTCTGTTGTTGCTGTCGTCCCAGAAGCGTACCCTCACATCCATTTGAGTTCTTTGTGCAACACGATTTAAACTTCCATCAAATCCAACGACATAGTGTTCGCATTCTTGTAACAAGGATTTAAGTTGATGTTGAAATTATGGACACAATCCATATACGATGCTATATGGCCCTTTGTCCTTGTGTAATTTCATGTCTAGCAATTGCACTGTCTGGAAACATTCTGGTGAAAAGAACAACCCTATTTCCAGCACTGCGTAAAGAGTTGTGATTCACCACCGCGTTTATACACCACAAAATCTCTGCTTCTGTGACACTATCCTTCAGTTTATATTTGTCGAGGGTCGAAGTACTAGTAGGAGAGCATGTCTCGCTTGATGAGCATGGAAGAGGATCTGTGCTGATGACAGGTTCATGTAATGTTGACGCGGGAATAACTTAACTTTCTGTAGTTTTTGAAGATTTTGTTGGAAAATACGTCATTGTGAAAGCCTTCTGTCGAATCACTGCAAGTATTTGATGCTTCTTGCTCTTGGAATGACTAATAAGAGCAGTACGTCCCATGCTGCCATACGAAAATGAAGTGTTACACCACATGCATTCTGCAGTTAACTTTGTCTTCCTTCTTTTACCCAGCTTTCCACTTCTCTTGAAACTTCGTTGAGGACATGATGTTCGTCTCGGCCATCCCGGCATTTGCCTGGTGTGACTGAGAAAAACCTCAGGATAGTCGGTCGCTGAGATCGAACCCACGACCTCCCGAACGCTACGTCAACGCTTTACCACTGAGCTACGGCGGCTCGGTACCTATCAAATGAACCATGAACTAAGTGTTATATAAGATTAACGGAATATTTGTATATTCGGTCAAACGAGAGAAACAATCTGTTCTGGTTTTCTGAAAATTTTCAAATAGTGAAGAAATACACTTTTTTAAATTAGCTTCGTAATTATTGCATACAAAATACCACACTTGTTAATTCCGAATGCTAGTTAATGTAAAATATGATGCCTTGCAACGAAATAGGAAGAATAACCTGCGGCAAAACTTGTAAAATTCAATTTGGATAACCTTTATTTTCCTTTCCGCACTATGTTCTTGCGCTGAATATTAGTTTACTTACCTTACCAGCACCAATCAGACCTACGATAACTATCAGGTCTCCCTGGTGTACATCTAAGTTTATGTTTCCTAAAGTGATTTCAGTTGTGTTGGCATTCCATTTTGCACTTAGGCCTTTTATTGAAAGCAACGAATTGCCAGTAGATGCAGGTAAGCGAGCCACTGATGGTTGAAATTCATCTTGGTGAAGAAATTTCTGGAAGATAAAACACAGGCCTAAAAATTCTTGTTGAAAGAAAGTAACTTGTTGTTACTTTTTGTATTAGCACTGAGAACAAGATAAAAGTAATCACTGTGAGCAGGATTTAATGCTGATTTGTTAAACCGACATGGTTTGCGTGATCATTTCTGGATATATTAAGTCGTTTGTGATGATGACGCCCTAACTTTCTACGCCTCTAGCTCCGAAACTACGCATTTGCGAATTGAACGCCTGCATGGTAATGCTCAGGACATTGATCTGGACTCCCTCCGAAAAAACTGAACTGTCGTGATAGGGTACTTACCTCATTAGATGTTTTGTTGACGAAAGTTTAAATTTTGGAAATAAAACCGTCGTTTAGCAACATATCACAACAATGTTTTCGTCGAAAGTGTGTCATGTGAGTGTACGCATATATCTGTAAGTCAACAAATTTATACTATGTTTCAATACATTCATTTTTGCAATGAAATATCAGTTATATAAATGCGTCAAATCTTTTGTCCATTGCTGGACCTGTGATAACGCAAAGAAGATCCGAGTGTGCCAATCTGGGCTCTTCCTTTGGCGAAGACTGTAGTGATGTTTTTTGTAGTGTGGTGAAAGACGCTAAAACTCACTATTGGTTCATTTCTGGACGAAAGTGAAGCAGAAGTTAGTTCTGTTGGTTGAATGATTAAAACCTGCTCTATTTTATACACTCTCTGAGCCAAATCTTTCAACCTCGATCTTGGATCACAGCAACTGAAGAGATAAGCTATGTTTTTGTATTTAACATTTTGTAGGACTATATTGTCTCACCGATACATCAGGGTAGTTTTCGTAAGGAGCAAATTGATGGCTACCTAGTCAGTGTATTAACACCTTCTCTAACGATTGAACAGCTTAAACTAGTCAAACGTGCAATTGCGAATATTATTTCTAAGTCGTGATAGGGAGGCACGAAGGCACAGACGTGTCAACTCTCAAGCAAAATGAGTGAGAACTAAAAAAATGCGTGAGAGGGCTTGTGGTTTAGAAGGTTTAACATCTGTATTCTGTGGTTTAACGTGTGTGTAAGTCTTTAGCATGTTTTATAGTTTCTCAGCTAGGCCCCCGCCCCCATTTCCTTCCTTCCAGATTGGCAACTCTCCCGCATTCGAATTTCTCTAGGTTGACATGTCTGCAATAAGCACAATTAAATTTCCAAACTACTTTGGACGAGTCTACGTACATACTATATACACATTTTCTGCTTATTTGTTGTCCTGTTGCTACTTCCAACCCTCTTCAACTAAGAATTATTTGGAACTAATTCGTGTGGAACTTTTTTTTTCAAGATAGCGGACGTTGTTGGTTAAGCATTCATTCGCTCTGTGTTTTTAAGTCCCTTTGGGGAAGCTACTATAATATGTAGTGTTTATTAGTATCTAAATCTCCCCACTTACAGTTCGGAGTGTGAACTAATATTTAAAACTTGAAATTCCAGCGTTTCTAAGCGTAGTAAAAGTGATACCACCCTACTGAGTTAACAAAGCACCTTTGTACAATGGCAGGACAAAAGGAAAAGGCCAGAAAATTGCAGACACCAGCAGGTAAGAAGTATTGTTCACGTAATACTGCTCAAGTAGTTATGCTACAAGATCAACTCGAAAAAAATGTTGCTAGGTGAAGACTTTCTTGCAAAGCTAGTGGATATGTTGTTCGATAAAGTGAGTAGTGAAGTGGTGAAACAATTTTAATCAACTCCCAAGTTCAACATAAACTCATTACTTGATATTGAAGAAAAACTTAAACAAAAAGAAAGGGAAAGAAAAGAATTACGTAACTAGGTACTAGCAAGATCCTGTGATCTGGAACAATACCAGAGGAGAAGCAATGTGCGGATTTTTTGACTGAAGGAAGGCCGTAGTGAAAATACGGATACTTTGGTACAAAAATTTGCTAAAGAAAAAGTATCAGTCGATATTACTCCGGAAATGATTGGCTGGTCGCGTAGGGTTGCACGAGTGAACAGTAACAGTAATCACCCCAGAGCCATCATAGTATGGGATCAAATCAAGTCCATTAACAAATTTTCGTTATCTTTTATATATATTGTTCCTACTTTTTCCCCTTTCATACGTGCATCATCTTATATGTTTATGTCGATTAAGACTTTCCCATTTGAATATTTTAAATTAAATTTTTAATCACTCAAATGTCATTACCGCAACATATTCCAGCAAGAAATTCTGGAAGTTCATAGCTATTCTCTTCACGAGAAAGTGTCAGAAAATCCTTATAATAGAGGAGACACAAGAGGATACATAACTCTTCGTGATAATGTCGATTAATAAACTGTCGTGTTAATCATCTTCATTCCATTACTTAGAAAATGCCTGTCTTCGGCTTCGACCGTCATTACCACAACAAGTTAAAATTCGGATACTCACATCTTCCTATCTGAGAACACTGTTTGGGTGACAAGTAAATCACGATTTGGGGAGTTAGTTGTGTCGAATGATCGCGCGGGATGCCAGGGAAGCTGCATAATTAAAATGTTATTCCAACAGTTTCTTCTGTATTTGGGCGAGTACACTTTTTGAATGTTATTAGCAAAACGCAAAATTTGATATTAAAAGTTGGTGTAATTATAATTCTTTAAACAGTATTCATATTATGAAGTAATTAATTCTACACGAAATTACTGCAGTGCCGTCACCTTAAACTACTTATTATCATTAAATAATACTACTATTTTGTCAATACCGCAACAGTCAATACTGTAACGGTTTTATTCGTTACGGTAATGACTATTGACATTTTGTTAATTGTTATACATTTCGTATTTTGTAATTATTTTTTTCTTTAATCTTTAATATCAAATAATAGCATATTAAAATCATTAATGAAGTGGAAAAAGGAAATTCCACTATTACTATTTTGTCATTACCCAACAGTCATTACCGTAACACTGTTATTCGTTGCGGTAATAACAAGGAAATTCGGGAATAACTATTCACATTTTGTTAATTGTTATATATTTCGTATTTTGTAATTATTTTTACTTTAATCTTTAATATTAAATAACAGCATATTAAAAACTATCAAGAGGAAAAAGAAATAAATTAAAATTATGTCAATTAATGTGAAAAAATATAGACGTGTAACAGTAATGACCAAAGTTATCAAACTTTTGAAAAAATATTAATATTTCGAAAAACAATCGTATTACAGAGTTGCTTGATATTGACAAATATTATTAAACTATGATCCATTGTTTCATATGTTTTTTCTAGTAAATTAGAAAATAAATTTTTGGTCAAAGTGCCTCGTCATTTGCTCCCCTAATCAAATTTTGTTCCAGGTACCGGTTATTACTGTTCAACAACAAGCAGAAGCTGAAATGTAGTGGAATTACGACAACAGAAGACCTTGCTGGTCCCAAGTTCGGTCTACTATAGAAAGCCCAAGCAAAGTTTGGTAAAAACAACGTGTGGTCTATTGATGGAAGGATACAATTAATTTCCAACTGTAGAAGGTACAGTGTGACATCTGAAGGTGAGTGAAATGCTATCGAATCAACTACTATCAGAGTCTTTGTCCTTGTTCTAGTAATTTGATGTTTACTGTTATGACCTTGTAGTAAACTATACACATCTGGAATGCAAGGGTACACAATTGTAAGATTTACACTTAATGGGCTTAAAGAAGCACTAAACACGTAATGATATGTTTATAATGAGGTATGCATACTTGAACTGTTTTATATATAGTATAAACAATGAACGGCATATAATGAATGTGAACGCGTACCGCTATGTGCTTTTATTCTTTGCATTCACGTTGAATGATTATAAAAAAAGAAATATGTTTTTATTTATATTTTTGCTATTAACCATACATTTGTACTTGTAATTATTTATTTTTATTAGCCGTAGGAAGTTAAGTGATATAAAATATGTATAGTATTTAATAGATTGGATCAGGAAATACGACTCTGCTTGAAAATTATTGTATTGGAATGTACAGGAATAAGCATGTCATATGATGTGAACAGGAATGAGTATACCATATGATGTGAACAGGCGTGTAAAGGTATTACATAATAGCACCGTACCGCATCGTACCCAACAAAATATTACCCTGACAATCCCCAAACTAAAGATATCGATCTAGGAAACTTAGTAGCAGTGCAAGTGAATATGAGGCCAATTATGCCCAAGTATGATGAATCTAAAAATATAGTTTCTCAAGCAAAGTATGACATTGTGCTAGTTAGCGAGAGTTGGCTTGACCCTGAAATACCAGTATACAGGGGTATTGCTCAATAAGTAAGACAGAACTACTCGTGGGGGAGGTGTGTGTATTTATTATCGTAGTGAGTTAAATGTACAGTGGCTAAACTGGATAGCCCATCGCGAATGTGAAATTGAATATTTAAATATTATTGTACAATTTAAACAACGTAGATTGGGGATTTGTGCCATAGGCCAAAACGTATACCTTAAACACAATTCAATTTGCTTGAGGAATCGTTGGCAGAATTTTATGCCCAAGTAGATAACTTAATTGTACTTGAAGATTTTAACATGGACTTCCTTTCTCCGCTGCAGCATGATGTTACCTTATCAAATATCTATTGCAGCCTTTTCACTTACAACAATAATAAATAAACCCACTACAATTACTCCAACCTCTAAGACTAATAGATTTAATATTTGTTGATGGTCTTGCCCTTGTACAAGATCACGAAGTTAGAGCACCAGTTAGCAATGGTGATCATTGGCTTACATTTATAACTTTGACATGTTGTAAGCCAAGAACAGAGAAGCTTCCTATAACTCACAGATAACTTTAATAAACACGCAAAGGAAGTGAATTTGAATAAAATCTACCAGTTTTAAAATCTAGATAAAAAGTTGATTATCTCAATAGCGAAATTCTACAACTTTTCAAAAAACACGCGCCTCAAAGTACAGTACTATTCAGATTAACGAGAAGCAAGTCCCGTGGATTACTAGTAATGTAAAACTTATAATGAAACTTAGAGATACGGCTTTCCTTAAATTTAGGAGAATACTTCCTCCTAGCTGCGCGGGAGGAGTATAAGAAATTACGAAAGTTTGTAACAAATGCATCACGACAAGAAAAAAGGCATACTTTACTCACTATATTAATAAATCATCTCTTAGTTCCAAAAATTTATGGAAACAACTGAGATATATTGGCGCAGCCAACGAAAATAAATATAATTTACCGCAAGTTTTCAGCAACCCAAACGAAATAATGGCGACTTCGTTAACCGAGTGTATCATATGACTTATGACCTCGAACGCATCCATAATGAATGTCTATATTTTGAAACCCATTATTTAAAAATAGCTGTAATAAATTCACATTTCACCAAGTTGACGAGAACACACTTATGAAAGCTTTAGGTGAAATTAACTCTCCTAACAGTAGGAGTCGATAACGTATCACTACGAATGATAAAAATATCTCTACCTTATATACTACCAGGCCTCACGAATATTATTAACACGTCGCTTGTTACTGAAATTGTACTTACTGAATGGAAGAAAGCAACGATCATACTGCTCTCCAGAAAGCAGCATATTACAGGAACTAATGATCTGAGTCCTATTAGTATTTTATCGTGCATCTCAAAAGTGTTTGAAAAAATAGTTTATAATCTGGTTATCAACTTTGTAAATGAAATGGATATATTGCCAAAATATCAATCTGGTTTCCGTCCTGGTTGCAGAACTACTACATCTCTTCTAAAACTATCTGATGATATACTACGCTCTATTGATAGTATACAAGACTTAGGTCTATTGTTAGTACTATTGGACTTTACCCGTGCTTTCGACTCGGTGATACACGACCTACTGCTTTCTGAATTTCACTGTTATAATTTTTCTTTGTCGGCAATACAGTGATTTCGTTCCTTTTTAACTAGTCGCACCCAACGTGTTAAAATTGGCCAGACTTTATCCAGAGAATTACAGGTTAATATAGGTGATCCGCAGGGATCAACAGTACTTATACTGTCCATTGCTGACATTTGTAGACCTGTGACAGCTGTCTTAGCTTCAGCGTGGGGTGCAGTGGGAACTGCACATTCAATTAGCTAGAGGACTAAACCAGCGTTGCCAGCAGTGTTCGTGTTTATAGAGTTTTCTATAAGAAGTACCCGGCCAGACACAGAATACCTTTCTCCTCCTGGATATACGGATACAACCTTGTGCATGCTACTATTATTTGTACCTTATCCCTCCACCAGTATTTTCGTATTTCCCTTAAAACACCCTGAAACCTGGTTCTAAAATATCCGTGAGCTTAATCTTAGTAATATGCATTAAGCAGTTTATTAGTTCACGCTCAGGCAAAGATTATTTCATACCATTGCGGTTTAGCTGACGAAAGTTCTTTAATTAAAAAGTATATTCATGGTGTTTAGGCATCTCTGACTCAGGCCCCAAAAGTTTTATACACTATCTAACCACTCTACACTGTAAAAGGAAATGTTTATTAAAATTAAGGGAAAAAGAGCTTTAATCTGTGCACCGAGGAACAATTTTCTTAAAATGATCTATCAGCATTCTGATTTAATTTAAAAATCGAAATATTGATAGAAGTGATCTATCTACATGCCACAATGGAAACGAGCTTACTAGTCTTATTTCCAAACTGGCATCTTCTTATTTCAAATTAAATAAGAATGTTTACATCTTATTTCTAAAAAGACATCTTTCTGGATGCACAGTAAAGAACTTATTTCTCAATTTTAGAGAATTGTTTTTACCGTTTACGGGAAATGTTATTATTCATCACTTCTACAGGGAAGAATAGCTTCTACTTGCCAATACTGGAAAACTGGTGGAAAACAACAGACGCTATATATATAAGCGGCACTGACTCAGTTCGGTGAATGTTGGCTTCGAATTCTGGAAATCCTGGGTTCGATAACAACTTGAACATATCCATTTGGCACGGAGGTTACACCGCGCATGACAGGTAACATCTTAAATTTGGCATATGAGACTAATTAGAACGGAAGATTCCATTTACCGATAGAAGAGTGTCTGGATTGCAGAGCGATTAAATTACATTTGTGTAAAAGAGGTAACTCTTTTATAGGTTTTGTAGGTACTGTTACCGAGACCTTCATCCTTAGCGCCCGTCATAGAATAAGCAGATACTGTTTAGGTTGATTTTGACGATTTGAAATGTTGCTAAAATATCAATAAATAACAACAGAATTGTGACAGTTAAATGCATGTACATAGTGCTACCATATTTTGAAATGCTAAAAAAGAGGACATTTTCTTCGAAAGCCACACACACCATCAATTTATTCACAAACACGAAAACATTGCATAAATCACACAACTTATCACCATATTACAATTTATAGTTCATAATTAGTGAGAATCCCATCTGTATAAGCAATGGGGGAATGTAGTTACTTGCGAAAGAGAATAAAAAAAAAGCAAAGTATTTATACTTAGCGCATCGTCCAGTACTGTCAACATCAAACGTTTAATGATTCGAAAAGTTGTAACTTCGTGATCTCTGGCCTATGATGATTGGATAAAAGTAAAAAAAAAACAAAAAAAAACGGACATTTGAACTGAAAGTAAAACCCCACCCGGACGCAAATTTCAGGGTCGGAAAAGAGGGCATGTCCGCGAGAAACAGGACGTATGGTAACCCTAATATACAGAAAGGATCATATACAGTTAAATGCATATATTCACTTCTCGAAAGTATTATTGCAAACGAGAGAAAAAGCTCAGTGATGGTGTCTCACTTGTCATTAAATGCTATTGGTAACCTTGCCACTACCTACTAAAAAAACTTCCCATTGGAAACTGAATAGTGTCTTCCTACCCCTCATTAAGCTGCGACGCCGCCCTCGCATCTACAGATTTCAGCAGTCCACAGTACGAGTTCAACAGAGAAAATGTGGTCATTCGAACAGCACTAGGAAACGTGATAAATTGTCTCTCCCACAATGTACTACATCAGCATATCAATCTTCCCTTTCCTACGTATCAGCCAAGCTTTGGAACGAGCTTCCCATGGATATTGTGACCTCCTGTACTAATGACATTTAAACGCAAACTCAAGAATTGTCTCTCACTACAGCAGAGTCAAAGTAATAATACTACTGAGCAAGTGTAATCTAGCTTATATTTCACTACTTCCCCTTTTTATTGTTTATGTATTTTTCCCCTCTTGTCTTATATAAACGTCGTCTTGAATATGTCATTATTGTAATTGTAGGTTAAGTGTATATTTTGATAGTAATACGGAATATGTTCAAGCATTGTACAAGTACGACAATAACAATTCGTTATTAATTTACTATGTCATTTTGTGTTTATGTTTTTTTATGTAATCTTTTTGTTTTGTTTTATGTACTTTCCTGTATACAGTTTAAGTGTGCAACTGTAGTGACACGGGTTAGGCGGTAGAACAGCTTCAGCTGAATCTCGCCCACATTAATAAAGAATGTGTGAATTGAATTGAATTTACTTTACCGGATTTGTCAATGTAAGATGAAAAATCGTTCTATGTATTGGGACTATCGTAAGCCTTAACAATAAAACAGGCATTCAAATAATGTCTTATTTTTGACCTTTTAAGTTCTCGATTTTGAAGATTATATTGTCTTTTACACTTTATGAATATATAGTATTTCCTAAGATCACAGAAGATTATCGCTTTGCTGTGGACTTAACATGGCTGGGGTTAGTGGAAAATCGTGTCACCCAAGTTCCTGTTATGTTGTCAATAAACTCTTGATATAATCATTCTCCAAGAGAATAACCCAGATAGCACACTAAACTTGCAGAAAGTTTGGTATTACAAGTTTCCAAACTTGCAGCAAGTTTGGCATTGCAAGGCTGCAAACTTTCTAGTTGACGGATGCCAAAGTTGTTACAAACATTTCAGGACAAACTTGCCTCATATTTTGTTTTAAAAAACGTTGGTAGATCAACATCGAGCCTGTGGCAAGAAACAATCTTAGTTTGCGTTGAGATTCGAACTCACAATCTTCAAATTTGTTCGATGTCCGGCATTCTTCCGATTACTCAGCGTTTTTCTGTTGGACAAAGTACATTTTACTAGCCCTTTTACGTTACGAAAAGAGTTTCTGGAATAAAGACATTTATGTAGACCTTAATTTGAAGCTGGGAAAGCTTATTTATCCTGTGTTAGAGTAGAGCTATGAAGAAAAGTTATTCGTGATTTTTCACAAGTGAGTCACTCCAAGAGTATCATAATGATCTGTGCTTTCCTGTTCGTGTCGATAACATTTCGCAAACAAACTGGCAGTCAATTTCCTAGATAGTTTAAACCAAGTTTCGACTAGCCTTGATTTCTCCTTACAGTGGTAATAAACTAACAGTGCTTTTCCTGTTGGATTACTAATTGCAACGTCGGGGGTCCGATAAAATCCTAACCTAGCCAGTGGTTAGTGTTTTTTATACAATTTGAAAACGTGTATACTGTACTTTATGTACAAATAAGACAAAAGTTACTGTACAATATTAAAAAAATAAAACATGAACCCACCGGGAATCAAACCAGTGTCCTCGGAGTACCTTTCCGATACGTTGCCCACAAGCAGCTCTCAGTTGTCTCTTGTCAGTGTTCTTTATGCAGACATGCCCACGAATCAAAACACATGTCAAAACTGATTACGTTTTTCACGGTCTACTTTCTTTTCCGAATGAGTCTTAGCAATTCAACCTAGATAATTATTGTTTTCTTTCGTTATACGCAATACAAAGACCAAAGACGCAATGTGTTATCGACCCGAGCAGGTACAGTAATTTATTCTTCACGAAGCTAAGCAGATTACTAACAGACGCCATGGTTATTTCCTCAATTTGATGCAGCAGTTTTGTGTTGCCAATACAACTCTGCAGCAAACTTAATTTGCCAAATTTGTAAAGGTAAATAAAAATCAAGGCTCATGCGACATGTTTGTCATCATCAATTTTGCCACAACCTTGCAGCAAACATAGTGCGTGAAGTTTATTATTGCAAGGAAAAATCAAGGCTAGTCCAAACCTGGTGTATATTTGGGTGCTATCAGGGACTTCCGTATATACGAGGGTCGTTCAATAAGTCCTTAGGAAAAGATAGAAAAACAAATTATTTTAGATAGTTTTTTTTTTAATTTTCAACATAGTCTCCCTTTAGCTCGATATACTTTTCCTAGCGTTTCTCCAACTTTTTAAAGCCGTCCAAAAGGTAGGATTTCGGAAGGTCCTGAAAATAGGCATCTTTGGGCGATGACCTCTTTCCTCCAAGTCATTTTTTCAAGTATGTAAATAAAAAAAGTCACTGGGGGCCGAATCTGGTGAATACGGTGGATATTGTAACGATTCGAACTTAAATTTGATAATTTTCGCCATCGAAAGTGCGCAGATGTGCACCCGTACATTGTCGTGATGAACGACATCTTGCTGACATTTTTTTCACACCAAATTTTTCGTGCACAATTTAAAACATTGTGCTTTGTGAAATGCCTGTGGCTTCAACTATTTCGCGCACTTTGATTCGTCGACCACTCAATACCATATCGTGGATTTTGTTAATTATTTCGGAGGAAGACACTTCCACTGGACGTCCAGAAAGATGTTCATTATTTGTGGATGTGCGGCCACAGTTAAACTCATTTACCCAACTGTAAACAGTCGCAAATATAGGAGCAGATTTACCATGACCTTCATGCAACTCGGCATTGATCTGTTTCGATATTAAGCCGTTCAAATAGAAGTGTTCAATTACTGCACGACACTCATTTCCCCACCACCACCACCACCATATAAACAAAGGTTTGTTGCTATGGAAATAAAACCACGTAATGGATATAGCTGAAACTTTCATAGCAGTCTAGTGAGAGATGACGCTTACTAAGAGCAAACCTCTTTCGATTCTACGATTGGCATCTCTTGGATTTTCGAGAACGAACCTCGTATTTAAAAGAAAACGGAGACTGCCGTCTGACAGACTCTAGTGCGATCTCTGTTAGTGTTTTGACTTATGTTGTTATAGATTTTAAACTGGTTGATAGGTGCAAAGTGAACCTTCCACAAAATGTGTCATATCAGCTTCTCGCCAGGAAACTGATAATGGTAATCACGACCGTTATAACAATATTGCTGGATGTCTTTATACTTACGCAGTAATTCCAGTTCTTAGAAGTATCCCAGATAGCACATTAAATTTGCTACAATCTTGCTGCAAAATTGGTTGTTGACGGATACCAAATTTGCTACAAACCTTTCAGGACAAACTTGCTACAACCTTTGTTTTTAAAAACGTTGGTAGAACAACATCGAGCTCGTAGCGAGAAAAGTTTTCAGTGTGCAGTGCGATTCAAAAACACAATCTTCGGATTTGTTTGTTATCCGGCACTTCGCCTGAATGAAGTACATTTTACTAGTCCTTTTATGTTACGGAGACAGTTTGTGAAATAAAGAGACGTATGTATGCTTAAATTCGAAACTGTAAAAGCATATTGATCCTGTGTTAGCCATTTCACTGCATAATTATTTTTGAGACCCATCTCCAAATTTTGGCATTTATTCATAAAAAATGAAAGTCTTAGAATCGAAACCAAACGTTGTACAAATACTCCTGTCACCACAGTATGCGAATTATCTAGTTTGTTACGCTTCTGATACATTCGATTGTCAGTGTTGCCAACCTATTTACAACAGTATGTATAACATTATTTTCTAGAGAATGTCTTATTTTCTTAGCGTAGGTGTAGGTAACTTGATATAAATATTACTACAAGAACTGAGAAAGGAATATTTGTTGTCCCCGACCTTTCCGCGCATCCCGATTGTCAGTGTTGCCATCCTATTATAATATTTCCTTCTTGTTTTCATATTTTCTAGATAAATTTTATTATTATTGACCATTCTTATGATTCTCTGCACTCCACAAATTATTCGCACCCAATCTGGTACCAGTATAGTATATTCCCCAATATCGAAAGACGTCTGTTCTGTGTTGCATCCACCCCATGCATCTCATTTGTTAGTGTTGCCAGCCTATTTCGAAATGAATCTTCTGAAAATTTTTTGTAACATTCATAGTTTCCGCATGACGTTCGGCAAGAGTATTTCCTGCTACCGTCAAGAAGTAACTCTATGGTAACCAATCCAGTAGGCCCTAAGATTTCAGTGTTGCCACCTATCAGCAATAAAATTTATTAAATTGAATTGTGGTAAAAAATCATCACTTCGATGCGGAATTAACATTTCAAACTGTAGTCTGTTTTATTGCCCATTAAAAGCTATGTAACAGATCACACTAAAAACATATGAATATTTCAATTTTGCAAAGAATTAAAAAAAATGTGTAGTTCAAAGAATCACCACTAGTTGGCAGCACAATGAAATGTATTATCGCTACGAAATATTCTGTATACAATCAGTGACTGAAGTCGAATATAGCAGCGAAGTACCGTACAAACAAAAATAGACGTTGTGGACTAAAGTCGAATTTCGCAGCCAAAGGTAAACATCATCAGTTCGACAAAAGTCGAATTTAGCAGTGAAAAGGTTAGAGTAGAGCTATGAAGAAGCTTGATTCGTGATTTTTCACAAGAGAGTCACCCCATGGGGGAATTAAAACAGAAGGAGACGCCAAAACGTACCCCTACTTCGAAAATAAATTGAAGCGGAAAATAGCCGCCTCCCCGGTTGTATGTATGACGGTCCGCCATATTGTTTATGAAATAAAATTGAAGTATTGCATTCACAGACATACAAATAATCAGATCATTCTTTGTGTTTTTCTCCGATTTTTAAAGGTAATGAGTTGTGTTGCTTTTGGATGCATAAACAGATACAATAAGAAGGGTCCCAATGTCACATTTCACAGGTGAGTGTTGGAGAAAACTTCTGTCGAAATATAAAATGTTGATATAAATTGATGGCATGGAGACAATTAAAAGTGTTTTTCTATGCTTTTCATCATGTCGTCAATATGTTAATTCGAGAATTTAAAGAGAAGGATCACTGTTCTAATTTTTCTCATAGATTTTAAGTAATTACTAGAAAACTAACTAAAGGAAATGTCAGTAGTATTCATTATATTTCATGCACTTTGGGGAATTGTTTTTCGTTATGCAGCTTTCGATGTTCACTGGAAGTTTTGGTTACTCTTTGTGTTGAGCTATACAATATTTTATAAGCACTGACAAATTATGTGTGTATGTTTGTATTCTTTAACCATAATACCAAACCTTCACGTATAAATTAAATGTGATTACAATTCAATAATGTGATTTATAGGGTGACCGCATCAATGTTTGATCAAATAAGGAAAATTTCAACTCTAAGCAAGAACTGACGTTTATATAATAGAAACAATATACGAAACAAACACTAAGACCATGCAGAATAAGTCAAAGAAAAAGCAGATCGCATTTATTTCATTTAACACAACAGATAAATATTTTGCTGAAACTGTAGTTGCACCAGTATGATACAAAATATATAGTATACTCAGAAAACGCTTCTGAGTTCTTATTTTTACACTTTTCTAAGTCATTCTCCTGATAACAAAGCCTGTTTTACATCAACATGCGGTACACATTCACTGGGAGGAAGTCTTCTGCTTTATCTTTATTAATTGTCCTGTTCCTGTAGGAAAGCTTTAAGTGGAAAGATATTTCCCATCGCTGGGTCAAGACTAGTTTGAGAATCAGTGTTTAAACTTAATGAAACCTTGTTAGAAATTTGGAAAGGATGTTAACAAAACCCTAATGTGAAATACCACAGTGACATTTGTCTTGTGACTAACGAAGTGTGGAAACATCTCAGTTGGATGCTCGATCGCGGGGATGAAGCTTTCCTCCCGACTGTAGAGCGGTCTTTCCACCAGTAAGCCTCATCAGTTCGAATTTAGTTGCCATAACTGCATATAATTGCGTATCTGTGTATTTATTTGTTTTTATCGTTTTATAATCATTATCAAACAGGATTGTGTATGCTTAATATAAACTAGTGTTGTGGTTATGTCGTACCTATGTCACAGATTCCTTGTATCGATTTCATTGCATTGATCACAATGTACTTATCAATGCACTGCAAAGGTCATTACGAGCGGCCATTAAGGATTGCTCGGCGCACATATTTAAGAGGCTATCCCGTCTCGCACGTCTCGATAAAGTCGATATTACACGGGAGGAAATCCATGCATAGACACAAAATAATGCCGAGTAAGCAAAGGTGGGTTAATTAAAGCCAGGTTATGTCTCACGGATTGCATCTTGCTATCTCCTTATCGGACACATTCTAATTCCCGCCCTTCTGCTACCGTAAAGAGTTCCCTCTTCTCCACTGGTCTTTCTGATTTATTCTCCATTTAATTCCAGACGGCAGTGCTTACATTTTTCAATATTAACGAATTCAAAAAAAAAATACCTATTTGTTTACCCCTCCACGGAATTTATATATATACAGGGTGAGTCACTGACGAGTGACAGCCCAAAATAATTTGAAAAAGGAACAAAAAATATAAAAATTGCGCAGGTAACCTGATACCTACGACAGGGGGACACCTGATCAAGCACACAACAACAATGTCACATAAGCAGTGTTGCCACCCCAACACAAACTTATATTTTTCAAATTGCACTACGAAAACTGATAATTGAAAATAAATCTGCGAAGCAAAATGCGTCTACTGATATCAAAATCGATGCTCAGTGTCGCCAACTTCGGGAGATATGAAAGGTCAAAGTTGGAAAAGGAAGGAATGGATAGTAGTTAAATACACAATATTAGATCGGAAACATGAACACGAAATAAAAATAGGATGTGGTCTTAACAAAATTCCAAAATTAAAGTTCATTACAACTAGCAGTGTTACCACCCGAGACGCCGACAGAAAGGGAAATTTACAATCGCTATTTACGCAAGAAGTG